>PJAB01001086.1:0-17448 GCA_002887195.1 Chrysochromulina parva
GTCGCGCGTTTGTGTGTCCGTGTTCGTGTGTGCGCCGCACTCTGCGCCCCCCACGTTGTGTCTCCACGGGACCTGTGGCTGTGCGTCTTGCCGAGATGGCAATTTAACGTGAACGTGAACTCTCCGGATTTGGATCGCGTCCGGGACTTTGTAGAGTCGAGTGTGTCGAGCACGCACAAGCGCGCGCGCGCCGCGCGCGGCATGTTCATCGCGCCAGGCCAGCCGTCAATCTCGGCGATGGTGCCGCTCTCCATCGCCGTGGGCGTCATCACCACCTCCTTCGGCATCTGGTTCAGCCGCCAGAAACACCGGCCTTACCGCGGCTCCGTGCTGGGCACGCTCACGGCCGGCATCCTCGTAGGTATCGCGCTGCTGAGCATGCTGCCCGAGGCGATCGATCAGCTCACGGAATGCGGATGGCACACAAGCACCGTCATATTCATGTGCATCGGCGCCGGCGGCTTCATCTTCTTCCTTGAGAACGTGGTCCTCCCGCACGAGCACATCACTTCCGGACGTCAAGGGCCCCTCGCGATGGACGACAGCGCTGCAACCGCCTCCCCTCCGGCGACCGCCTCGACCTCGACTGTCGAGGTGGAGCTCGCGTGCGAACCGTGCGAAGATGGCGCGGAGGCGCTGCCGCCCACGCTGCCGCCTAAGGAGGCCGCCATCGCGTGGGGACCGCCGCGCGGGGGCAACAAAAAGGTGCCCAAACCCCCAGGCACCAAGGGCGGGGCAAAGGGCAGCGTTGGCGACGGACTCAGAAACGGCTGCCGAAAGCCTCGGCCGCAGCCGTTGTGGGCGCAACGCGGCAGCGCCGCCTTCTTGAAGCTCGACCGGGAGGCGATGTGTGAGTGCTGTGACGAAGCTGGAGGGGCGCGCGTCAGCGATGGGAGCGAGGCGGTGGCGGAAGAGTACGTGACGGCGCCTCCCCCGTCCACGTGGCGCACGCTGATGGCGACGTCGCTTCGCCAGCTTGCGTGGCTGCTGCACGCGACCATCGATGGGATGGTCCTTGCTGCAATCCCGCGTTGGGGATTGCTGCCCACGGGTACCCTGGCCGTCCTTGTGTGCGCTCTGCAGGACGTCGTCGCCTACTGCATCGTGCTCGCTCGCGCGCGCACGTCGCGCCGGCGGACGCTGCTGGCGCTCGTGCTCTTTGGCCTCGCATTCCCGCTGGGCACCACCCTCGCCTCGACTCTTCTCTCTTCGCTGCGCGACTCAGAAGCAGTCGCGATCGTGCGCGCGCTCTCAGCAGCAATGTTCCTCCACATGGCCTCGGAACTCGCGCCTTCACACACCCACTCGCGCGCCCGCAACGTGCTGTACCTGACGCTCTTCACGCTCGGTATTGGGGTGAGTGCACTGATGGAGATGCTCGAGGGTAGCGTCGAGAGCGGCGCCACCCTCGCTTCATACGGCGCGCCGACGGGCTACCCGGCTGCCGTCACGTACGCCCTCGATACCAATTGGAGGCCCAAGCTACCCGACGGCAGTGCTTACCACGGCGCCCTCTCCCCACAGGTACGCCCTCGATACCAATTGGAGACCCAAGCTACCCGACGGCGCGCATACCTTCTCGGCGGTGGGTGTAGCGCATCACGGCGTGCAGGCGCCTTGGGATCCGCCGCCCACGTCGATAGTGTACGTTTTCACCGCGCGCCAACGCCTCACCGCGCCTCGTGCATGCAAGTGCAGCGCTTACCACGGCGCCCTCTCCCCACAGGTACGTCTCACAGCGCGGCAACACGTCGCTCCAACCGCTCCTGGCGCTGAACGCCACCGACGGCTCCCTGATTCGTACCTTTGGCGGCGCGTACGTGGGCCGCGACAGTGCGAATGCCACGTGGGGTGCTCATGGGCTCATCGTCGAGACGTGCAGCTACGCGTGCGTGCCCGGCGCGGGCTACCATGCCTCCGTACGCCTCTACGTGCAGGATTTCGACGCCCACACCTTCATCGGCTTCGGCGGCGACGGCGCGCATCTCTTCACCGCGGGCACACCCGGCCGCGCGGGCAACGGCACCGTACCGGTCCTTCAATTCGGCTCCGTGGCGGATGCAGATGTGAGCACGGGCGCTGTGCTGAGCGGCGAGGTGCAGCCGTCGACTGTGTTTGCAAGCGACGGCGACGGCGGCGACGCGAACCGTGTCGTGAGGCTCAGCGTAGAGCCGAGCAACACAGGCGTCTATTTGGAATGGGCCACCGGCCACATCTTCCACAACCCGCACTCGATCGCGCTGCATGCGCGCTCTGGCTTGCTGCTGGTGGCTGATCGAGAGGACGCCCAACTCCGGCTGCTCCGCGCGGCAGATGGCGCCGACTTGGGCGCCTGGGATCAATGCGGGCTACACCTGGGCCAGAACGGTGTCCCGTTTGCCTTGCGGACGCTCGTTACGTCCACAGGGCGCGATCTCCTCTTCGTCGCCACGTATGACAACCCACCCGACGGCCAGCATCAACGTATCGTCGTCATCGATGCCGCTGGCATCGACAGCGCAAAGGGCATTGAGTCGCCGTGCACGGTGCTACAGACGCTGGCCATCGACCCTTCCGTCTACTCTGGGCCCCACCTGCTCGGCGTCGACCTGTACAGCGGCGACCTCTACGCCGCTCTCGTCGCTGATGTGCCTCACTCGACGGTGCTGCGCTTCAGGTGCTCAGGCTGCCGGTGACGTGCACGTGCAGTCTCGGCCCTGCATCACGTGCAGTCTCGGCCCCGCATCACGTGCAATCTCGGCCCCGCATCAGGCATTCTCCTATGTGTGCACGTGGGGCGGACGATCGAGAGCGAGCCCGTCGCTTCCAAAGAAGCGCGCGTGTGTGCCAGTGTACGATTATGTTCCGGCTCCCACGGTGGCGAGGACGAACCGAAAGGCCGTTACCGCGCTGATAGGGCCCATGCGCGCGCGGCTTAGGCTGCGACGCCGGTGGTAAGGCGTATCGTATGCGTTAAACACGCGTCCGACGTCGCCGTCGTTGCGGCTCCCCGGCGGGGGCCCCGGGCTAGCGGCTTGGTTCGGTTGTGAAAGCCAAACGACAAACGTGGCGTGGTAACGTGCTAAATACTAATTAAATACATTCCACGGATCCCCGTCTATGTGGTCTAACCCCGGCACCTAGATTACAAATCGAATATCGTGCCGAAGTGCGCCGCGCGCCCTCTATCGTCTAGCCCTTGGTCGTCTTCATGTCTCGTCTAACGCGCGGACGGTTACCGATTGTCGCCGTCGCGCACCTCTGTTTCTTGTCTGTGTCCCCAACGCCCACGCAAGCCGAGGCATGCCCTACGGAGCGGAGGCCTCCGGGTTAGCCCTTCCGGGTTAGCCCCTTATTCGCCTATCGTCCGAACCCGGGGAAGCCCTGCTTTGCATGCATGCCCATGGCCATGAGGTTGACATCTGGGAGCTGCACTCGCATCAGCCACGCGCCCACATCTTCATCACGTCTCTGTCCTCAGTGTCCTCTGCCCTCCCTTGTCCCAATGTGCCATCACCGCCGCATAACCGCCGCACAGGCTCGGGTGGCCTCAGTGCTTCATGATGGCGCATGCATGCACCCATGCGACCTGGATGGCCTCATGATGCGCTGCTCGTCTCGTCATTCGCGCCCTCATCCTCATCGCCCGCCTCACGCGACTCGCGCCGACTCAGAGCACGGGCATGGCGCCAGGCGCGCACCCGAAGCTTGAGAGCCTGGCACGCCACGCACACGTCGTATCCACAGCCGAGCCTGCAGTGATACATACCGACGCCGCCCATGCTTCCCTCATCTGTCCATCTCCACCGTCCATCAGTCTGACGCCCACAGAGGCTGGTGGCGCCGTTGCGCCCGCAGAGGTTGCAGTGGTACTGACCCCCATCCTTGCGGTAGATCTGGCGCAGCGTGCTCGGGGCGCATAGCAGCAGCGGATGCGGCTCCTCATCCTCCGTCGGGCAAGGGCGCCCAAAGAAGAGGATGAGGCTCATGCGTGTGCCCGAGAGCATGCGTGTCACGCCGTGCGGCACATCCGAGCCGTGCACGACGACGCTACCGGCAGTACGCTCGAGCCGTACCAAACGGGGAATCCCGCTCGAGGCGTACCAAGGGGGGCGGCTATTGGCGGGCACCTTCGCGCCGTCGCTGGAGGGAGATTCGTCAGAGGCTGTTTCGTCAGAGGCGGGCACCTTCGCGCCTTCACTTGAGAGAGATTCGTCTGCTGGCGTTGTGGCGGGCACCTTCGCGCCTTCACTTGAGAGAGATTCGTCTGTTGGCGTTGTGGCGGGCACCTTCGCGCCTTCACTTGAGAGAGATTCGTCTGTTGGCCGCTCGACCAACGCCAACAGCCGCCCCCCAACGTGCGCGTGATCGTCAGTCAGCGCCACGTTGACGGTCAGCAGCGAGTGGTCATAGTGGAATTGGAACCATGGGCGCGTGTAGGGGTCGAACTGCCGAATATAAATCCACCAGCAGTGAGGCAGCGCGGCGACGCCCTCGGCGGCACTCGGTGGTGGCGGCTCGGTGGTGCATCGAGGCCGCATTCCGCACGAGGGGCGATCGATCAGAGGAGCACAGCGCATCTCGGCGTAGTGCTTGGCCGCGAGCGCCCAGAGCTTCTCAACGGCTGCCACGCCGATGACGGCTGTGAGCGCTTCGCGGCTGCGCAAGTTGAGCTGCCACTCCAGCGCCCCGTCCACCAGACCATCGTACCTGATGACGGAGGCGATCAGGCGGCATCAGGGTAAGGCAAGGAGCACTCGGAGCCCATCAGAGGTGTCATCAGAGGCAATCAGATGTCATCAGCGGCAATCAGAGGTCATCAGTGGCAATCAGGCCTGCTCCCAAGCTCGGAGCAATCAGAGGTCATCAGTGGCAATCAGGCCTGCTCCCAAGCTCGGAGCAATCAGAGGTCATCAGTGGCAATCAGGCCTGCTCCCAAGCTCGGTAGCAGGCGCGCACGTCATGTCAAACCACGTACTGACTCTGCGGGGTGAGTCTCGCCTCGACGAGCGTCCTTCGCAAGGCCGCACACTCGGCAGCGCTCAGCACGGCGGGATGCTCGCGGATGAGGCGCCCGACGCCATTGTACTCGTTGCGCCCTCGGTCATCCAGCTCGGCAAGCAGCTCTGTCGCGAGGCGCACCTCCTCCTCGGGACGTACGGGCAGATTGTCCACCATCAGAGCATATTCCACAGGGCCCATGCCCTGCCCGATCCTTGCAAAGGCCTCGGGCAGCTCCGGCGCCTTCGTGGCGCAATGGACCCAGCACTCTCGCGCGCCGGTTACATGGGTGCTGCGGCATGCAGCCCACTGGCCGAGAGCCCACGCTGGAGGTCCAAACACGCGTCCAAACGCGCTCACTGCCCGCTCGCTCGAGGAGATCATCACGTACATGCCGCCTGGGCGCAGCGCCCTCCACGCCTCCTCGATGAACCGGCCGAGATTGCCCGAGGCGCCCACCTTGTCGAAGGTGCCAGTGTCAAGGACGGCGTCGAAGCTCGCGTGCTGTAGCATCTGCAGCGCGTCCTCGACCCCACATCGGAGGACTTCGAATTGAGCCGTCCGCAATTGCATGCGCGCGATGGCGGACGGCGATTTGTCGTTTGCGTGCTGGTCGTGAAACCCAAGCTCGTGGAGCTCCTCGGTCAGGTGGCTATCACTGATATGCAGGATGCGCGCCTCTCGCCGCGGAAGCGCCTGAAGCACGTCGGCCAAAGTGACGCATGACTCAACGGTCTTTTTGTGTCCTGGCGCGTCCATCATAGCAAGACACGGCAAGCCGCCGCCGCCGCCGCAGCAGCAGCAGCAGCCAGCCGCGACACGATGAACTCCACAGAAGCCTCCACGCTGTGAGCACAGTGTGAACGCTCCCTGAGGTGTACCGGGTAAAGGACGCTCATTTTTGGCGTGCATGCGAGATTGAGGTCATCCAGCAATATCAGCCACTGCAACACACGGATGGCTCTGACGTGTGAGAGGGGGGGTGCGTCGAGGGGGGGACTGGCGCGAAACCGAAAGGCAGCAGACACGCACACCAAAAACGAACACACCGTCACCGAGGGCGAGGTACAGCGCGGGGTGTGGAAGCGGTCAAGCGGACGCGCGAGACTCGATTCTCAAGTGATCGACATCCAAGAGACTTGGACTGCGCGCTCACTGCTGCTTCTTGCCCTCGGCAGCGCTCACTGCTGCTTCTTGCCCTCGGCCCCGTCAGCCTGGAGCATCGCCGTATACTGCGCGAGAAAATCGGCCACCGATTTCATAAAGTCCTCCTCTGCGAAGACGCCCTCCTCATCAAAGTAGTGCTCCACCTTCCAGCTCCGCTGCATGCTGTGCTTGCTCGTGTTGCCGCCCTCGACCTCCGGCTGGAAAGCGGGCGCTCTCGCCAGCGACGTGATCGCGCCGCCGGGGATGGGCGTGATGCCGAGCGTGTACGTGCTTTGGAAGCGTGGAAAGTGTGTGCTGATGTTGAGGCCGGGCACCGGTACCTTGGGCGCATCCTTGCGCCGCGTTAGCAGCAGGATCGACTCGAGCTCCACAAACGAGAGCAGCAGCTGCAGCACGCCGCTCGCAGCAAAGTAGTAGGTGCAGCAGAACAGGAGGCACCACCAATTGTGCGGGAAGGGCGCTGGGAACACGTGCGACAGCAGCGACGCGCCAACTGCCGAGAAGCCGACGAAGAGCTTCATGTTGGACATTGAGGTGTCCTCCACAAACATGGTGTGCAAACCGCTGTCGTCCTCCGAGTCGAGCAGCACCTCAACCACCGCATCGTCGAGCATGCGTTTGATGGTCGCCGTGTCACCCAGGATGGCCTTTTTCTCCTGCTCAAAGTTTTTCGATTTCCATGAGGGCATGACCGACTTGGCGCGGCGAGCGGGCCTCGGTGTCTGTCGCGTCGACTCGCACGAACAGGTGTGATTGTTATCTTCATCAAGGTTTCTCAAACAATGGGAGGACTATGGGAGGCACGGTGCGGACGGCTCCACAACACGCGACGCTCGTGTGCTGAAACGTAACCGTAATTAAGATTCCTACCGGTACCTTTAAGCCTGTCTCTACAGGGGAACAAAGTAACTGCAACGAGGCCAGCAGGCCGTCACGTGTGCCCCCGGTGCGACACCCTATTTTACGACCGTGTATGCGCCACACCCACGGGCGCAAGCCGCAGCACAGCCTCCTCGACCGCATCGGCCTCCTCGGCCAGCTCGCCAGGCGCCGTGCCGGGCGCCGCCTCGCCCGCACGCCCCCCGAGCATCTCCCCGAGCAGCTCGCGCGGTTCTCGTGAGCCACCGTGCTGGAGCACCGTGCTGCACCATCGCTCGCCGGCGCCGCCGAGCGGGTCGTCCGCGAAGCAGCGCCGCCACACGCGCGAGCTCAAGGAGCGCGCCCACAGGTACGTGTAGTAGCCAGCGCCGTAGTGAGCGAGGTGACGAAATCCCGCGTGCCAGCGCGGCGCCGGCGCGTCCGGCTCCACCGGGAGCTGCGTGTGTGCCGCGGTCAGCTGCTGCACAAGGCGCGCGCTCTGCTCGGGCTGCCAACGCGCCGTCGTGGGCTGCCAACGCGGCGGCGGCGCCCACGGCGGCGCTCCCCAAAACGAGCTCCGCAGTCCGCCGCCCGCGCCATCGTGGGCGCCACCGTGGGCGCCACCGTGGGCGCCACCGTGGGCGCCGTCGTGGGCGCCATCGTGGGCGCCGTGCAGCCGCAGGTCGACGAGGGCATGGAGGCAGGCCTGCTGGGTCTCGAGTGCGCCGAACATGCGCGCGGCTGCCTGGCTGCGCGCGGCGAGTTCGGGCGGGAGCGGCTCCCCGGTACGTGCATGCCGCGCCCAAACGCACAGGACGGCAGGCTCGTTGGCGAAGCGCTCGAGCAGAAGCGCGGGAACCTCGACGAAGTCGAGCGCGGTCCGCACCTGATGAAGGAGGTCATCAGAGGTCATCATCAGAGGTCATCATATGAGGTCATCATCAGAGGTCATCATCAGAGGTCATCATATGAGGTCATCATCAGAGGTCATCATCAGCGGTCATCAGAGGTTATCATCAGAGGTCATCATCAGAGGTCATCATCAGAGGTCATCATATGACGAATTCGAGTGCGGTGCGACCTGATGAGGGAGGTCATCAGAGGTCATCATCAGAGGTCATCATATGACGAATTCGAGTGCGGTGCGCGCACGCCCGCAAAGTGCTGGCACTGGGTGCGCGCGAGCAGCGCATGCAGCGCGTGCCCAAGCTCATGGTAGAGCGTCTCGAGCATTCGAGGACGGAGCAGCGCGTCGCCGGTGCTCGGCTCGGCGCCCGCGCCGTTCGGTACCGGTAAGTCGCACACGAGCGCCGCGGCGGGCAGGTGGCGTAAGAGCAGCGCGTCGTCGTGGGCGCCCAGGGAGGCGCGGGCCGCCGAGGCGCCCGCTCGTAGGGTGTACAGTGCGGGGTGGCTCGTCTTGCCAGCTCGAGGCTCCAGATCGAGGTACAGAAGCCCGAGAGGCGTGCTCGGTCGGCCGTTGCGTGGGAGCGTGCCCAGGCAGAGCTTGCGCACGGACGCGTGCCACAGCTCGCCCGGCACGGCGCGCATCGGCGCGAGCTGCAGCCCAAACGCGCGCGCACAATCAGTGGCAATCAGAGGTCATCAGTGGTCATCAGTGGTCATCAGTGGTCATCAGCTCACCTGCAGCCCAAACGCGCGCGCAAAGACCATTTGAATGCCCTCCAAGCAACGCCCGAGCTCCAAGTACTGAGAGAGCTCCGCCTCGTCCGCCCCTAATATGGAGGCGCGACTCTGCTCGATGAGATAGGCAAGGTCCCACGAGCGCACGCCCGCGCCCGAGACGGCGCCTCTGTGAAGGTCGCTGTGAACGTCCCCGCCCAGCCGCCGGAAGGTCGCTGAGAGTGTCGCAAGCTCGACACGTGCGCGTGGCCGGAGCGCCTCACTCAGACCGCGTAACGCCGCGTAGACCTGGTCCGGGCACGACTCCATTCGGTGCAATCAGTGGCAATCCGTGGTCATCAGTGGTCATCAGCTCACCTGGTCCGGGCACGACTCCATTCGATGCAATCAGTGGCAATCCGTGGTCATCAGTGGTCATCAGCTCACCTGGTCCGGGCACGACTCCATTCGGTCGTGGGACAGGGCGTGGTGCGCGAAGCTGCGTCGGCCGAGCGCGGAAGCGAGCGCGTGACGTGTCGTGAGCAGCTCCGAGAGCACCTGATGAGGGAGGTCATCAAAGGTCATCAGAGGTCATCAGAGGTCATCATCAGAGGTCATCATCAGAGGTCATCATCAGAGGTCCTCCGAGGTCACTCCGAGGTCGAGCTCCTCGCGCACCTCGAGATTGCTGCTCGCGAGACCCTCACGGCATTCGTACAGCTTGCGGCGGCTTGGTTCGCAGTGCACATGCTGCAGCGCCGTGGTGAGTAGCGTACGCTCTGCGGGCACGTGCGCGAGCGTGCCGGAGGGCGCCTCGCGCCGCGGAAGCGCCGCACGCAGGTGCGCAGGCAGACCTTCGAGCGCCCACTCCGGCGCCCAAACACCCTGTGCACCCCGTGCGCCCGCGCCCATGGCAAACTGTCGCGAGAGGTCAGCCTCGCGCGCCTGCAGCGCCCGGAGCCGGCTGCGCTCATCGGCCGGCAAGTGCGCGCCATCGTGCTCGAACTCGCGCACCATGCAGCGTGCGAAGCGATGCCACTCGGCGCTCAGGGACGCGGCCACGCGCTCGTCGGCCAGCACCGCGCGCACAGCACCGTACAGCCGCTCGTCGGTGCTGTACTCGGCCATCCGACCCGCGAGCTGCCCGTACGCGGCGTCGGCCGCCTCACGGAAGGCACGATGCGGGTGCACATTGCGCGCGAGCTCGAGCGGGTCCAGCACTTCGCACAGCGTGCGCGAGGTGTCGTCGAGCGCCTGCAAGGTTGCCGATGATGGCCTGTCCGAGTGGATGATGCCCTCCACGAGCGCGTCGCTTGCGCTCGCGGCTACATGGGCTAGGCGACCGCAATCCTCTGGGGTCACCAGGCCTACCACGCCACCAAAATGGCGCCTAGAGCGTGCCCGCGCCGCCGTCATCTTCACCCGCGCCGCCGTCGTCTTCACCGTCGCGAGTGAGCGCCAGTGCATTGAAACTGTTCACACTTGCGCCTACTCGAAAGCAAGTTCTCTGGCACCGAGTTGTATCTCATCTCAACGAGAATTGGTGGCCGGGGAGGCACTCATTTTTATACCGTTTTTTTATCTTTACCCCAGATGGCCACGGCGTCAATTATCTCGGCTATTTCTTGCCGTCCCATACAGATTCGCCTGATTGACGCCGAGACGCTTGATTGATGGCGGGGCACCCTCCCTTCCTCGCGAAGCTCTACCAGATCGTCTCGGAGCAGGGCACAGAACACTGCATCCAGTGGACACCCAAGGGGGACTCGTTCGTCATCCGTGAACCCGACTCTTTCGCACGCGACATCCTGCCGACCTATTTCAAGCACAACAACATCCGCTCCTTCATCCGCCAGCTCAATACGTACGGCTTCCGCAAGCGAACAAACATCTCGTCCTCCGACGAGCACCTCGAGTTCTTCCACCCAAAGTTCCGACGGGATGAGCCGATGATGCTCTCCCAGATCAAGCGTTGCCATCAACCGAAGGCGGGTGGAGCGGGTGGATCGGGGATGCACGGCATCCCCGATCGCGAGCAGCTGCACCGGGCAGAGATCATGCCCATGCCCCAAAGCGTGCCATCTTGTAGAGGCGGTGGCGCCGCCGCTGCCACTGTCGTGGGCCCGGAGATCGACATGATCCGCGCCCGCGTCACGGAGCTCAAGGCGCACCTCGGAGGTTTGCAGGTGCGATGCGCCGCCACGAATGCCCCGCCTCTCTCTCCCACCGCTTGCCCGCGCCGCGCTCGCACTGAGTGCGTGTGTTGTCGCTGCCTGTGTGCTAGTCGGAGATCCGCGAGTACAACCAGCAGATGGAGCACAAGGTCGGCCTGCTCATGCATGTGCTCACACAAGACGCCGGGTCCAACAATGGCGCGGCGCGTCTGAGCTCAGGATCTCGTGAGATAGGATCTCGTGAGATTGGATCTCGTTCGGATGGCGCCCCGTCGGCGGCGCCCCACAGCTCGGCATGCTCGATGCAAGCCCCTCCAGGGATCCACTCGTCCAGCCACGACTCGCTGCGGCTAGGCTCGTCCTCGGCGGCGCCCCACTCGACAGACCCATACGCGTCCTCGCAGACCCTCAGCTCGCTCTCCAGCCGCTTCCCCACAGGCAACCTTGGTTCCGAGTACCACAGCCGGCGCGAGGCGTTGCTCTCGTCGCTCGGCCAGCAGCAGCCGACGCACGGCGGGCTCTCCAGGGGCGCCCTCGGCCTCGGGGGGCTCGGCGGTGGTCTTGGCAGCAGCGGGCTCGGTGGCGCCCTCGGTGGCGCCCTCGGTGGCGGCGGGCTCGGAAGCGGCCTTGGCGGTGGCCTCGGAGGCGGCTGCGGTGCTGGTCTCGGTGGCGCCGGAATGGGCGCCGGTGGGCTCGGCGGCTCCCGCACGCCCTGGGGGTTCGGCTCGTGGGCAGCCGCGCAGAAGGGACTGTTGGGGGGGGCTGAGCATGACGTGGCCGGGCTTCAGCATCTACTCGAGGCAGCGCAGCGCCAGCAGCACCAGGAAGGCGGCCAAGACGGCAGCAGCGGCGACAAGGAGGGTGGCAAGCGGCACAAGATGGTTTGAGCCACGCGTGGGTGACGAAACAACGCATGGGTGAGCTCCTCGTACCACGGGACGCACCGGCAAGAGGGACCCGCGGCCCGTGCACGAGCATACCATCTTCGTTACTTTGATTGAAGGCAGGGAGCTTCCCGCGGGAGCTTCCCGCGAGTGCACGAGTCGGGATGCGTAACGCGAGCTGCACTAAGTCCCTCGTGTGTACCCAGCATAGTAGAGAGAGTGTGAGTCAGCGCTCTCCCGGTGAGAGTCTGTGTGTGCGTGTGCATGGCGGTGCATGTGCGATGTGGCGTAAAGTATCTTGCGACCGGACGATCATGGTTAGGTGTCAAGGATCCGGTATAGTGTGTTCTTCTGTTCTAGCCACGCTAGTGCGTGCTGTCTGTAATTGCCTATCCGGATAATGTCCCATCATCAACATTCAACATCGTCATCTCTCGATATGATCGCGTCGTGGCTCGTGCTGCGTGGGCGTGCGGTGACCGGGTCCGACAGCGACAGTCACGGTCGACGGTGGGTCTCTTTAGGGTTTCTGTGGCTGAGATTCTGTACAGTACGCCCGCTGTGATTTTGTGCCTGAGTTTTAATTCCGGTAGGACCTTTTTTGGTACACAGTTCACATGTACTTCCTCTCGTCTTCCTCTCTCCACTGGTTTCCTTCGTTCGCGCGCGGAGAGGTCTTCGTTTGCAAGACATTCTGCGATGTTCCCGGTGCAGCTGCTCCTGCTCCTGCCAGTCGCGTCGGCCATTCACGCAACACGATTGGTCAAAAGTCACTCCGTCTCGGACCGTATCCGCACCGCGCCGCCGCAACTCAACAGCGGCACCTCGGCAGACACGAGGCCACGATGGAGGCAGGCGGTCCCTGGGAATGATGTACTGGACAAGGAGATTCTGGGCGTGGCAGTTCCGTCGATCGCCAATCTCGCGGTGATTCCGCTAGTAGGTGCCGTCGATACCTTTTGGATTGGTCGTATGGGAGACGCGCTGGCACTGGCTGGGCAAGGAGCGGCCAACCAATGCTTCTTTAGCATGTATTTCTTGATCGCGTTCATCCCGACTATTACGGCACCGCTCGTGGCAAAAGCGGCGGGCAGTGGCGATCAGAACGCCGCATGCGAACGCGTGTGCGAGGCGCTCTTCCTCGCCAACGTCCTCGGCGTCATTGGCACCGTCATCCTCGTCCTAAGGCCGTCGCTCGTCCTCAACCTCGTCCTTCCAGCTGGCGCGCCGGCGGCCCCATATGCCATCGAGTACCTACGACTGCGCTCGCTCTCGCTCATCCCGGCGCTCCTCTCCGCCGTCGGCTTTGCAGCCTTCCGAGGCATGCTCGATACTGTCACGCCACTCAAGGTCTCCCTCGCGTCCAACGCGCTCAACCTCGTCCTCGACCCGCTCCTCATCTTTGGGTGCAAGATGGGCGTCGCCGGCGCGGCGCTCGCAACGGCGGTTTCCGAGGCGGGGGCAGGGCTGATCTACGTGGCGTTGCTGCTCCAGCGCAAGCTGCTCAAGCTCGGTCGGCTGTTCACACCTCCGAAGCTCGTGTCGCTACTCCCGTTGCTCAGGGGGGGCTCAGCGATGCTCCTGCGCCAGGCCGCCCTCAATGTCGCCTTCGTCTCGGCCACGTGGATGACGCAGGCTATGGACTCGACTGGAGTGGCGGCGGCCGTGTACTCGATCACCAATACACTGTACTCACTCGGATTGGTGATCACCCTCGCGATGCAGGCGACAGGCGCCACTCTCGTCCCCTCCGCACTCGCAACGGGCGGGGAGGACGCGGCGCGGCGGGTCGCCGACCGTCTCCTCGGATGGTCCACATGCATCTCCGTGTCGATGGCGCTCGGCCAGGTCCCATGACTACCTAACCCTAACCCTAACCTTACCCCTAACCCGAAGTCCCTAAGTCCCTAACCCTAACCCTAACCCTAACCCTAACCCTAACCCTAAGTCCCTAATCCTAACCCTAACCCTGACCCTAACACGAACCCTCGGCCAGGTCCTGACCATCCCGTACCTCGTCCCACTCTTCTCGACCCTGCCGGAGATCCAATCTGCCGTCGTCCAGCCCGCGAGGATCTCTGCGCTCGTACAGCTCACGAACGGTCCCCTGTTGGCAGGGGAGGGCATTCTCATGGGCGTGGGTGGTTTCGGCTTCCTTGCCGGCCTCACATCGGTCGGCGTCACAGTGATGGTCGCAGGCCTCGCGCTCTCGGCACGCCTTGGCTTGGGCGTCTCAAGCGTCTGGTACTCCCTGCTCGCCTTCCACGTCGTTCAGCTCATCGGGGTGATGGTGCATCACCTGCGCTTGGGGCCGCTCGCGCGCCGTGCTGAGCGTCGAGCGAAGGTTCGAAACGCCGACGGGGCGCGGGGGGAGGACGGGGTTGGACGGGTAGACGGGGTGGCTCTGCCTCCCACGGTCCCAGCGGCGGGCGTCGAGTGCATCCAGCTGCCGGTGCTAGGAGAGGTGTGCGTCACGACCGCCGGTCCCTACGAGGCGGCGGCACCGCACCTCTGAAAGTGTGGAACGCTTCCATATTTCCGCACTAACAATTTTTGGTGAATAGTCAGGTGGTTAGGTTACACCGAAAAAAGAACGAAATGCCATTTTGGCGACGAAGCAGACTTGAGCGGATTAGGAATCCGCAGTGACTTTCGGACGCGACGCGAACGCGCGCTTTTTGTAGGACACACGGATCACCCGTTCTGCGCGCTCCGCAGTCACGCGGCTATCGGAGTTCATGCGACGTACTTCCGATAGTACCAGCCCTTCCGAGCAGCTGCCAGCAGGGTGGACGCGACTAGTGGAGGCCGGGACTGTAGATCGCCGAGAGAGACAGATGGATCATGTATCGACCCAGACGGCCAATACTTACAATTGCAGCGGCATACGCATCCACTACTTGACGATTCCAAAAACTGGCTCCACCACAACCGCAGCAATGCTGACAGCAGCAATGCTGGCTGCAGCCATGAATGCGGATCACGTGAACACTTGCGGCGCCATCAGGGTGCACGACCACGAGACCACTGACGAAATGGCACGTCGCTGTGGTTTGCGGGACGCTCGCATGCTCGCCCCGACGACGTTCACAGTCATCCGCGAGCCGTGCCAGCGCTTCGCATCGTCGTTCGACTACATCCGAACGTACGGGAAGAAGAGAGAGCGCAATATCACAAGAGGCAATGTGACTGTGACCAAGAAATATGTTCTGAAGCCGAACGATCCAGTGCACGCCATGGCCAGTCCGGTGGAGTGGGCTAGGGCGCTGCTCAAGAACGCTACGTATCGCCGAGTAGACTGGGCTGATCTGATGCCTGACGAGGCGTACAGGCTGCGGAATCACTTTCTGAAGGACGTGCTCATGATCGCGAAGCAGATCTGGTGGCTCGGCCCAAGCACCGAGCTGGTGTGTTTGACGCACCTACGCGACGAACTGAGCGAGCTCGTCAGCCGACACGCACCCGGCTGTAAGATCAATCGCGAACTGCCAGACATGAATCTGAACTCGATACGCACCTTCTACGAGCCGAGTGTGCTCTGCCCTCTGGTGAGGCAATTATACCCCGAGGACTCGGTCATGTGGGAGCGGCGATGTTTGGGCGCCCTGCCCATGACGGGGCCACAGACTCGCCGTGCACTCAATGATCTTGGGCCGCTGGCCGTTAGGGTGGCCGCGGCGAGGAAGACGAGGGCGCTCTAGAGCAACTCAGCAAACAGTGACGATCCAACTTCAGGTCTAACCTCCGAATGCTCCGCCGTGCACCCGCCTGCGCATACTCAGTGCAGCCGCCAGGTCCGAATCGAGCTCTCTGTTCATGTGGTGCACTGGCACTCATCCAGTGCACCCGCCAGGTCCGAATTCGGTCCCGAATCGAGCTCTCTGTTCATGTGGACGTGCACTGGCACTCATCCACAGAGAGGGCACCCGCCAGGTCCTACATGTAATCGAGCTCTCTGTTGTGGTGCACCGCGTGCACTTATGGTGCACTGGGCACCCGCCCCCACAGCTGTATACCTCATCAGCAAGCTAGTTTGTAGTTAGTGCGTAGTCGCTGAGAAACAAACGAAAATCAAACCAGTGGCGATATCGAGCTTGCAATTTGATTGCAGCCCCGACCCAGCCCTGGTGCAAGCTGAAGCGCCCGCGCGCGCGTCGCGCCTAGCTTCAAGATCCTGGCCCTTGGTGTTCTCGGACGGGGGAGAAAAAGAGAAACGAAACGAACGTCGACCTCACTAGGGAAATTGAGTAGCCCGAGCGAGCGAGTATACTCAGTACTTGTGTTGAGTGTGCTTGGGGGGACCGCACATATTCATACGGTATGTGTCGAATATTGGCCCAAATTTGGTTTTAGGAGATGTGGAGAAGGCCTCTCAGGACCCTCTCTCCCTCGCCCAACACATCAGGGTTGCGGATCACCGCCCGCCATGATGGCCACATCGGAGAGCACCGGCTTGCTTGAAGAGTCCGCGCCTCCGGGCTTTTGCAGCGGGCTCGCCCTCGATTTGGATGAGAGCATGGCTGAGTCCCACGCAGCCGTCTTTGGCATCGCTCTTGCCGCCAGCGGCAACCTCAAGACGCCCGAGCAAGCCAAGGCAGATGCTCTGGAGTGGCGGACGAATGTATGGGTATGCCGGCTGTGCTTCCTCTACTATCCAGCCGTGGCCGCACTCTCGTCCATCCCATTCGTTGGACGCGCTATGCTTCGCACTCTAGCGTGCGGAGGCCGCTCCTGGGCTGACCCCGTGCGCAACGATGAGAGTGCTCGCGAGCTTGAGGTGCGCACGGTGTGGATCGTGCCTTGCGTGGGCTGGTTCACCGTCGTCATTTTTTTATCCTGCATCCAATTGGCGTACATTTGGTTCGGGGGTGAGGTCGGCTTGAAGCGATCGAACTTGTTTATTGGGGCGATCACGCGGGGCATCATCGCAGTGTCCTTCATCGCCGTGTCGGTGACGCTGCTACATGCGATGCGCTGTCGTGATGCGCTGCTGCTGCGCACGTGTGCGCTCGGGAACGCGGCCTTTGCCCTCTCGATGCTCGTGATGCTCATCGTCGCAGTCGTCGCGCTGCCTCGAGGAGAGACGGACAACTCTTGGGTAACCCTCGTCTTCTCGGTGCTGTTAACGACCGCGTTCGTCTACTACGGGACCCTGTGCTTCACGCTGTGGCGCGATTACTCAGAGGAGGAGAAGATCCGCCGGAAGCCCGGCCTCGAGGACACGCCGGACGCCTGGCTGTGGTGGTTCGAGCAAGTCTTTGCCTTGTTGATCGTCACGCTCATCTGCATCTTGGTGACGGCACTCAACGTGGTGAGCGTCGTGTCGGATCCTGAGGGCTACTGGGATAACATAGGCCGGTGATGAGTAGATCTGGTGTGTGAACCTGGAAAACTAAACTCCCTCATCCCTGTTAGCTGTGGAACCTCCGATCCGCGAGATCCCACCTGTCCCCGGACCCGGGCGCCGGGGCCGCCGGGGGACACGCGTTCGGTCCGGTCGGCGTCAGCCCCGTCCGGTGCCCGGCGCGGCCATAGTTCCCGCAAAGTGGGGGGTATAATCCTTGGGCAGCGGACTGCCCCCCCCCGGCCAAGCTCAAAATCTACTTCGCGTCGGCGTATAGTCCTCCGGCTAGGGCCCTACGGCGTGTGGGTTCTAGCGCCTTGGCGCTAGATTGGTTGTCTTCAAGGGCGAACAACGCAACATTGGGCGGCAAGTGCATTGCCTCGAAGCCGAGCAACATGCACATAAGCGGGCGGGTACAAAC
>PJAB01001087.1:0-17408 GCA_002887195.1 Chrysochromulina parva
GGTAACGGGCAGCACAGTCAATGGCTGCAGGGGGAGGACAAGAGTCGGCCTTAGCGTAGCCTCGAGCGTTTGCAGCCGGCCCTCGCGGACCGGCAGCCGAGTGGGGCGGTGCTAAGACAAGGGCACCGTCGCATGTCTCTAACCTCCAGACCCATTTTCTTTTCGGAGCACGGCGAGGCCGCTGCGAGGTGGACGAGTGGACGTGGTGGAACGGCGCGGAGGGACAGGGCTGATGAGTGAGTGATTGATTGGATGAGATCGATTGCCTGAGCACTACAGAGAGGAGCCGGGGCTGCACGATCCAGCGGTAGGGGCCGTAGCGAGGACGAAGGGGCCACTATTCTCCGGCTGTAGGCAGCCCGCGCGTCTCCTTTAGTGAGCGCGCCGAGGAGACGCCAGTGGAGCACCCCTTCACATGTCCTATACCTGCTACTGGTCGCCGAAACACGACGTGTCGCTACCCCTCTCAGTGGTGTGACTCGGGTGAGTTGATTCCGAGTGCGAGTGATCGATTCTGAGTACATGAGTAGCTGTTGGATGGTGTGAACGAGGAGGAGGCAGACCTGTGGTGGTTATAACTAAGGTATCCCGAAAAAAAAGGGTCCGCCGGCCAAAACCTATCGGGTCGCGCGCGCGCTATTTTCACGCGGGCCGGTTAATCTCAGAGGCTTCCCTCCCGGTGTTCCAACGGGGGTGGGGAAGAACATTGGCTGTGAACTGTGCATGTGATCTGGTTATCGTGTATACAGCACAAAGCTCAAAGGGCAGCACAACCAACATGAACCTCTATGTTAAAGCTATATTCTATACTCACGGTGTAACGAACTTACGGTGGTCCGCGTCCGGTACCGAGATTAAACCGAGATCAGAACACCATCACCAATCGAACATCAACATGTCGCACGCAGTGCGCGGCACTGCGGATACATGTAGCTGAGGTCGGCTCCTGTCAGAAGACGCCAAGGGGGCCGTCGACATGCGAGGGGATCTTGGCGAACGAGATGCGATCGGCCCGCTCGTACAGGCATGCGAGCGCTCCGTCGGCAGTGCGCCCCAGGCACGAATACGCACTCGGACCCTCCTCGAGGCAGTACCTGATGAAGGAGGTCATCAGGTGTCATCAGGCGTCCTCAGGCGTCCTCAGGCGTCCTCAGCCGTCCGCAGCAGTCATCAGGCGTCATCAGTCGCACTCAAGACTCATCAGCGTACGATCGACTCCACGTCAGCGTCATCAGGCGTCATCAGGCGTCATCAGGCGTCATCAGGCGTCATCAGTCATCAGCGTACGATCGACTCCACGTCATCCCGCCGTCGTCGGAGCGCCTGATCGTGAGCATCTCGCGGCGGTCGGACGACGGGTTGCAAAAGAAGAGAATGCCAGGCCCTGCCCTCCCCTCGGGGGGCGGCACACAGAGCATCGAACCCTGACACCCCTGCGGCTTCGGCTCAATGAGCTCGCGGTCGTACCTGTGGGGAGGCGGGGCGTCGCGCCGTGGTGAGCACTTGCATGCGAGCGCGCGGGCTCCGACTCGAGACGAGCGCCGTGGTGAGCACGTGGCCGTACCGGTGCTTTTGCCAGCTCGCGCCATCGTCGCTTGAGAGTTGGACTGCGCGCAGGAAGCGGCCGGACCAGTCGCGCGCGTTCAACAGGATGCGCCCATCTCCGAGCTGCGAGATCGTGCACTCGTTCGTGTGCTTCGCCGCCACGCCGCCGATGTGCCACGTGGCCCCATGGTCGTCCGAGTAGATGACGTGGGCCACCATACGCGAGCGCTGCGTGCTTGCCAAATAGGGGCAGTTCGGCTCGTAGACATCTTCGGCGTGATTGCTCGGGATGAGCAGCCGGCCAGATGTGAGCTGGATGCCCGCGCCCGGCCCGGTCGCGTACCAGGTCCATCCCGGCAGCTTGACAGACGCGGTGATCTCCGCAGGGACGGTCCAATGAAGTCCTTCATCAGAGGACGAGGCGATCCACACACGGTCAGTTGCCATCGATTAGGCAATCAACTAACCAGCAGTTAGAAATCGTATACCCATCCGTGGTAATCAGCAATCACCTTCATCAGCGGAGGATGTGATCCACACTCGGCGCGTGTCACGCCCCTCGCGCGCGTGAATCATCCACTCGGCGTCGGCCGCGTGGTTCGTGCAGAAGAGGAGCCAGATCAGTTTCGTCGTCCTGATGAGGGAGGCAATCAGACCAACGATCAGTTTCGTCGTCCTGATGAGGGAGGCCATCGGAGGCAATCAGACCAACGATCAGTTTCGTCGTCCTACTAGGATGAGGCGTAGGGTGAGGCATATATGATCTCAGGCTGAGGTCAGGGTAAGGGATGATGTGGAGGGCGAGGGCGCGGCCCTGACTTGTCATACACAGCCGTTGGGTTGCCCACTGTGAACTTGGCGGCACCGCCCACCATGGCGCCCTCGACGCACACCCGCGCAAGTCCCCACGTACGACCCGCGTCTGTCGATCGGCGCATGACAATGTTGATCACGCCGTGGTCGACGAGTTGTGGGCGCGCCTCGGCGAAGCTCAGCACGACGCCACTTGGCAGGGGGAGCAGCGACGGTATGCGGAAGACGTTCACACGGAGCATGCCCGGTGCGAACATGTCGACGATGGTGATCGAGGGCGGTGCGGAGGCCGCGGCGGCGGCTCGTTCGGCGACAGCGGCCCCGCTCTCGCGCTTCCCAAGGGAAGGCCGCTTCTTGGGTGAACCAAGGCCTTCCACAGACTCTTCCTCGGCCTCATCGAGCGACGGTGACGGATCGGGTGCCACCCGCACGGTCGCCGTGCCGGTCGAGGTGGACGTGGCGGAGGCCGCCCCACCGCTCTCGCGGCGCGAGCGTTTCGATGGAGAGAGCGACTCGCGGCGCGGCGCCTCGCTCGCCGAACCAGCTTTGCGATCAGTGTCCCCCCCGGCAAACTTTTCGGGTGGCGGCAGCGACACAGTGGGCGCGACGTAGCTCGAGCTCGAGAGCGACGATGAGCGGCGCAGCATCACGTGCTGGCCCGAGGGGGCGCCCATGGGCCCTGATGGCACTCTGGGAGACTCGAGCGACGCGCCCGCCATCGCCGTCGCCGCGCCGAACGTCGGCGAGTCGAGCGTCGTCGTCGGAGGTTTACCCACGCTCATGACCTGCACTTCCAATTGCGGATACGGCTGCGGTCTGCCGCTGCGACGCACCGACTGCTGGATGTAGGCAGCCCGCGACGAGGGCTTGGATGGCTCCATCACCGACTTTTGAAAAAGCAGGGGTGCCTCGGCAAGAGGCAGACGAGCGCTCGGAATCACCTCCGCTTTCTTCAAATGACGTCTCGGTCTTGCGGAATTTCTGCACGGCATTTCTCAACCTCAGATACCGTTTTCTTACGTTGACGTGTTCTCTCCTTACAGGACAGGCCGACAGCACTGTCGGGACGCGGACGGGAACCTCAAGACGCCGTGCGTCGCCGTACGATTCCAATTTTACTTGGGCGGCGTCAGAGGTGTGGCGGCCACCACCTCGCCGGGCATCCCTGCCGCCGGCGTCTCCTCGATACCGCACTCGTTCGTGCCGCGGGCGATCTTGATGAAACCTCTATCTCCCCAGAGCGGCGACCACGAGTTCATCGCAGTCCAGTAGGGCCTCCCGTCCTCAACCCCCCAGCCGACGAGCTTGACCGCGTGGCCTCCGAGAGGCCCTTGAGCTTGCTTCGAGCGACGGTACACGCCGCCCTTGTACTGCGCACGACACCCCGAGCATGCCGACACAGTCGGGGAGGCGATCCCGGGTTTCGGGAAGCAATGCTAAGCACTCCAAGGAGATTAGAGGTCATCAGTGGTCATCAGAGGTCATCAGAGGTCATCAGAGGTCATCAGAGGTCATCAGCGGTCATCAGAGGTCATCAGAGGTCATCAGAGGTCATCAGCGGTCATCAGAGGTCATCAGAGGTCATCAGAGGTCATCAGAGGTCATCAGAGGTCATCAGAGGTCATCAGAGGTCATCAGCGGTCATCAGAGGCACTCAGAGGCACTCAGAGGCACTGTGACCCATGCATGCATGCATGCCGCCGGAGGTGCAACCGACGCTCATCTCCTGTGCAATCAGGGGCAATCAGGGGCAATCAGGGGCAATCAGGGGCAATCAGGGGCAATCAGGGGCAACCGACGCTCATCACCTGTGCAAAGTCGGAGTAGACGTAGAAAGCCACGACGATCGGTCCATTGACTAGGAGCTCTCTCTGCATGCCCTCCGCATCCTCCGGCCGAGCGACGGCGTACGCACCTGATGAGGGAGGTCATCAAAGGTGATCAGAGGTGATCAGAGGTCATCAGAGCGAAAATCAGGGACATTTCAGGGACATTTCAGGGACAATCAGCGGCAATTTGGGCGGAGATCACAGGGGCGATTCAGGGCGATCGGGGGCAATGAGCCGCAGTCCAGGAGCGTGCAGTGATGGAGGGTGCGTGTCCAGGAGGGTGATCAGTCCAGGAGCGTGCAGCGGAGATCAGTGAGGCGTACGCACTTGCGGCTCGGTACAGCATCGAGGGCGCGCCGGTAGAGCAGGTCGAGCACTCTGGCCCCGCCGACACCCCGGGCGGAGGGGGGGCGGGGGGCGGGGGCGAGCGGGGGGGGCGGGGCGGCGGCGAGGTGGAAGGCGACGGCGGCGGCGACGACGACGGCCAGCCGTCATCGTCATGGTGGTGGTGGTGGTCGTGGTGGTCGTCGTCGTTGCCATCGTCCTCCTCCTCCTCTGGCGGCGGCGGCGGAGAGAGAGAGAAATCGTCGACGTGCGCGTGGCCCTTAGAGCAATTGGGTAGGCTTGGGTTGGCGCAGTGTTGGTAAGGGACGCAAACCTCCTCCTGCGCGCGGAGAGCGGCCATCAGGTGGCCATCAGGTGGCCATCAGGTGGCCATCAGGTGACCAACAGGTATCAGGTGGCCATCAGGGGCCATCAGGTGGCCATCAGTTGGCCATCAGGTGGCCATCAGGTGGCCAACAGGTATCAGGTGGCCATCAGGGGCCATCAGGTGGCCATCAGTTGACACTCAATGGCACTCAATGGCACTCAATTGCAATCACCTGCGCCCCGCGCGCCATCAGGAAGCGCCACGCATTGTCTACGAAACCACCATGGCAGCCGTTGTCGTGCGCATCGCAATTGACCAGCGACTGCGGGCTGAGATGCTTTGCAATCGCTCCCTTGGAGTGGATGCAGTGCCGGTCGGCGAGCACCTCGACGGCCCCAAACGCCCAGCAGCTGCCGCAATCTCCTTGATTGCGCACCGCCCCGATGATCGCTGCACACTCGGGCCACTCCTCGCGCGCGTCAAAGCTCTCCGGCAGTGGCGCAGGTCCCTCGTCGCCCAACACGGCGCCTTCTGCGCCCAGTACGGCGCCTTTGGGGCGCTGGAGGCTGTGGGCGTGCGGTGAGGGCGGCAGCCCGCGAAGCGAGGCAGCGCCGCGGCCGAGGCCCAACGTGCCGAGAACCTGATGAGGGACGCAATCAGTGGCAATCAATGGTCATCAATGGCAATCAGGGCGGCCGAGGCCCAACGTGCCGAGAACCTGATGAGCGACGCAATCTGTGGCCATCAATGGCAATCAGGGCGACATGGAGAACCTGATTAGGGATGCACTCAAGAGGTCCTCAGAGGTTTTCAGAGGCGACAGAGGCCATCGAAGGCAATCAAAGGCCATCAGAGGCCATCAGAAGCCCTATGAGGCGCAATCAGAGGTCATCAGAAGCCCTAAGAGGCGCACCCGCCGCAGCGCCAGGAGGGACGCCCCGGGCATGTACTCTGACGTGCCAGCCCACCAACCAAGATCTGGCTGCGCATTGAGCGCCGCAATCAGCGCCGGATCATTAATGAACCCGAGCACAAGTCGGCGTGGCGGAGCAAGCCAGCTGCTAAATGGCACAAGCTGCGCCGCGGCCCCACCCGCCGCCGCCGCCGCGCCGGCCGCATGCCGACGTTTCGTCCGCTTGAGGCCTTTGCCTTCCACATTCGGATCGAGTCCATCGCCTTCCACAGAAAGTTCGAGGAACCAGGCGGCGAGAGGATCCAAATTAGGATCGATTCCATCGCCTTCCAAATGAGGATCGAGGAACCAGGCGGCAAGAGGATCGGTGGCAGGGGGGGCGGGGCGCTTTGAGGCCGCTGTGGCTCGGGCGGACGGCATGGCCGCAGCGCGTCCCGCAGCGCGTTGCGACCGGTCCCGATTTTGGAAGGTGTGACCGTTGCCTAATTTGGAAGCGCGTTCCCTTCGCTTCCGGTCTCGAGCAGGACGGCCGAGGTCAGGCCCTGATTTGGAAGGTCCCGTTTGCATGCCGAGGTCAGGCCCTGATTTGGAAACGGGACCTTCCAAATCAGCAGGCCTGCGGTCTCTGGTGGTGACGTTGCCGCGTGCGCTCTTGTCCGTGCCACCACCCTCACCCTCGCCCTCACCCTTGCCCTCGTCGATGTCGCCTGACGCCACGTCGCCGCCGCCATAGGAAGCCCCATACGAGTTCGTGCCCCCCTTGACGCCGTCGCCATAGGACGCTCCGTATGAGTCGTCATATGAGTCGTATGAGTAGTCGTCGTCGTCCGAGGGCAGCGGCGGCGCAGTTGTGCGACCGTCGTAGCAGTGGAGCCTGATGAGGAAGGCAATCGGAGGCAATCAGACACCATCAGAGGCCATCGGAGGCACTCAATGTCACTCAATGTCACTCAGACGCCATCAGTCGCAATCACCGATCTGGCGGCTTGAGCTTCTTGAGGACCTCATCATCGGGTGCGAGCGCGGTGAAGTTGGTCGTGGTGACTGTGCGCAGCCGGCGAGGCCGAAACATCGCCGCCGCCGCACACGCCTCTTCGTCGTCGGCACAATGGAGCGTCGTAGTGAGCTCTGATCTGAGGAACGCGAGGCGCGCGCGCCCGCCGCATCCCGCGCCCGCCTCGTCCTTAGTAGGCAAATCACCCTTGCTCAGATCCAGATCCAGATCCAGATCGAAGGTCACTCGCGCCTTGATGGCGGCTGTGTACTGCAGGCCATCCTCTGACACGTTGAGCAAGGTGACGGGCGGCGAATAGATCCAACGCTGCTGGCTCGCGCCGCCGCCTCGTGGCGCTGCCCACGAGGCCACGAGATCCGCGTTCGCATACTCGGGGCTCGGGCGCGAGAAGCTCGAGTCCAGCGGCATCTGTTTCATGAGTGCGCGCACCGAGCAGCCATCATTCCGATGGTGCGGCGTGGAGGCGAGGAACTCGTCGCAGATGAGCTCGTCGAAGAAGCCGCAAGTTTGGATGGTGGCGCACGTGTCGCCGTCGGCCGTCGAAAACGACGCGAACTCCTTCTCGAACTGATGGTTCTCCTCGAGGATGCCGACGACGTCATCCTTGCGGGACACGTGCGTCACGTACTCAGAGGTGTCGTCGCCAGTGACCTCATCGGCGCTCGCGTCCGCGCTTTCGCGCGCGCTTGGTCCGAGGAGGATGACGCGGCGCCTCACGCGCGCGGAGAACTCGTAGCAAAGCAGCGGCGGCCCGTCTGGCTTTCCGGTGGCCGCTAGCGTGGGCATGGCCGTGGCGGGAATGGCCGAGGCGGGCAGCCGATTGGCGGTGAGCGCGAGGAACGCGAGGCCGCAGAAGGCGGTCAGTGCGGCTGCAGCAGTGGATGGGAGTGCGAGCCAGGTGCGCTGCGGCGGCGCCGATGGTTCCTCGTGCAGCAAGTAGACCGTCGCTCCTCCCGCCTCGTCGTCCATGTTCGCGTCCGTCGCGGCGTCGCGACGGGGAGATGATGTCGATGATTGCGGCTGCTGTGAAACACCCTACTATTGTACGCGCACCCCCCAAGCACGGGGGCCGCAATCGCAATGGACGGAGGCGTGGCCGACACAGCCTGCTATTACATAGGCCGTTAGTCGGCGGGGGGCGGGGGAAGGAGATGATTCCTGTGATTGCGTTCCATGGCGGGGTCTCGAGAGGTCTCAATCTTTCTGAATTTCGGGTCCCGGCTCCCCCGGTGGAGCCGGGACACACACGGGACAGACACTCGGATCACACAGACGAACCTCACAACCAATAAGTACCAAACCGACTGGGACTCACCGATAAAATGTGGGTATGCGCATACTCAGATGAAAGGCATTCTATTTCACCCACGGACTATCCCCAGCCACCTGCTTAAAATCCAGTGTGTCTTTGAACCACTGTGTACATGTATTATGTAGGGGCATGCTGTCGTGTCGGACGGATTGACACACCGACTCCATTACGACTCCATCGGCCTCTCAAAAGACATCAACTCACATCATGAACCTCATGGACTGTACTGCGCTGTCGCGCTCACCGAACTGCAAGGTAGACCAGAGGGCATACCGTTTCCCGATCCACTGCGCGACGGTCCTCGATGCTGCATGCCCGCCGGGTTTGCAGCACACCAGGAAGGCCGTAGTGGCATCGCCAGCAAGCTCTGGGCGAGGAGGGTGAAAGCTGTCTACCTTGAACGAGAGGGCAGACTCAGCAAGTTCCTGACAAGAACCCCAGATGCGCCCATGGGCGCACCCCTCCACGACACAGCCTGCGGCCGCACACTCCATGGCTATAAGAGCTTGCACGGCGCTCATCACGGCGCTGGTTCCATGCGTTGGTTGGCGCTCAACTAAGCGCTCAACCTCAGGCCGCGAGCAGCGTGGGCAGCGACAAAAGAAGAGCTTCTCGGTGAGCAAGATCCGACGGCGCTCCGTGCGGCTCGTGCACCAGAGCTTGGTAATGTAAGAGATGGTCATCTCTTCCCCACATCGAATGGCTCGGCTCGCGTAGTAGCGCATCTCGCCGTCCACGGCAGTCGAGTGACCGCAGCTCGGGTCGCAGGAGTGATTGGCCATGGCGGCTTGAGGGAACAGCGCAATTCGCTCCTCAAACGCATGCGCATTGCAGTCGGCCGTCAGAAGAAGCGTCTCGATCAGCTCGACGATGCGCAAGCCTTGGTAGTCCTCCGCCATAGATAGCGCATTCAGTCTCCTTTCACTTGCTCGTTCTGTGCGCGCCGCAAGGATCGCTGCACGGATTTCGTCATCCTCGATGAGACTCAGATCCGCGTCCAGCGCAGGCTGCGCCATGCCCAGCACAGCTGCTTGAATGGCGGCGGAAGCTCCCAAGAAGCTCGATACGAGCTCATCTGCTCGTTCTCGAGGCCAGGTGAGACATGGCCGCTCTCGCAACACCAACTCTCCGGGAGCGAAATCTCGCGCAGCAATCATCACACGCCCAAGGCCCGGGCGCTCTTCGATGCGAACACTCGCAGCTGCGTCGAGGAAGGTGGCACTCTCCTCGTCCATGCGGGTGGTAGTCGTGGACTCCACGGATCGGTCAGGCAGGACCGGCATGTTTCCACAAGTCTCCGAAACCCTCCTACCAATTCTCCATTTGAGCTAGGTCAATCCAGGCTCATCCAGTCGTTCACATCTACATACAATTGCTTCGAAAGAGGAGGTCGCCCCAAAGGCAAAGCCTCTCACCAAAATAGAACGATTGACGTAGATTTCGAAAGGGGTGGTCGCACCAAAGCCTCTCTCACCAAAATAGAACGTTTGACGTTCTCCGCCGCCGACGGCCCCAACACCCAATTGTGGAAATCTAATCTCGCTGCATGGGAGCCCAGAATTCACGCGAGGCGCTGGCCGCCTCGTCCCCGGAGCTTGCGCGCTTCCTCGCGAGCCTTGATGATACAGCCCCGGCCGAGGACTCGCACGACGTCTCTGAGCTCGCGTCCGTCTCACCCGAGGTGCGCACTGCCGCGGTCGACGTGCTGCTCGAGCGGGTCCGTGCGAAAGGCGACCAGTGGGCTGTCATGGCGCTCGCCAACCTTGGGGCCGTCGAGGCCCTCCCGGTCCTGCGCATGCTCTCGATCGGCCAGGGATCACTCGCCGTGGTCGCGCGCCGGGCCCTCGTGAAGCTCGGGCCGCTGGCCCGGCGCGACGGCGGGCTGGCTGATGTGGATTTCATCGTGGATGACGAGGCCGTCGACGGGCTGATCGGAGACAGCGCGAAAGGCACGATTGGTGAGCGCTTTGCCTCCTTCGTAGCCCTGACCAACGTCGAGGACCACGCCGCGTTGCATGCGATCTTGGCGGCCCTCGACGATCCGGACGACCTCGTACGGTACCAAGCCTTCGACTCCCTCATCGAACGCCTGAAGCTCAAGCCCCTCGTGATGACGCCTGACGGCTCCCGCCAGAACTTCAGTGCGCCGCTCGAGATCGGGCGGCTGATGATCCTCGACAACGCGTCCCCAGCCCTCCGGGCGCTCGGCACGGCGCGGCTTCGGGCGGCATTCGGAGGCCTCGCAGTGGGAATGAGCCCGGCCGCCCTTGGGCTTGTCTATGAAGGCGACCCCGACGATGCCGTGGGTAAGGAGGTCGGTCGTGCCCTCCGGACGCCGGGCGCCGCCTTCCCGATCGACGCCGTCAAGGCCGCGTCGGCGCACGATCGTGCGAGCGCCGAGACGTTTTGGGCCGTCGCTCTGCTCCGGTCGGACACACGGGCGGCGGAGGCGCTCGCGGAGGTCGGTGCCACGTGGACGCTGCCAGTGCTGCAAGAGGCGTTGGCGAGGGCCGCCCCCGCGTTCACCGAGCCCGTGCTCCGCGCGGCGCTCGCGAACGGAGGCGACCCTTCCTTTGCAGCGCACGTCGCTCGCGCCATCGAGCACCTCAACGGTGGTTCAGGCGCCGAGGCGATCAAACGCGCCGTCCCGGGCGCGCAATCGCAACGGACATCCGCACGCGCGCGGTAATGGCGTCCTCGTGCGTCGTAACGGTCGTCCCAGGACGCGTCGTACCGGGCGTCTGCACGCGTGCCGTAGTGGAGGCGGCCTTTTCCCCGCATACCGTCCTCGGCACGTCGGAGGCTCGCGCACACGTGACACGGCTCCGGTGTGGCACCCTTCAGAGCATCGGAATGTGGACTCAAACAGAACGAGATCTGCGAGCTCGGAATGATTGTGGACACGTGCACAGGAAAACTCACAGGACCCGTGGACGTGAGCGACTGATTTACAACGAATTGCATCAGGATTTATTACAGGGTACGAGGCTCAATAGAAAGAAACCAAACCGCCCGAGCAGCCAATGCTTCATGCGAAATTGCTACGAACGGACAGACGGACTCAGTTGCTGTGAATACAGTCAATGCCGAGAGCCACGAAGGAGCCAGCTGAGAAATTCGGCATCGCGCTCGTGGCCTGGGTAGTTGGATGCGCGGCGCTCGCCTACGAGGCGAAATCCTTTAGGAGCGTCGTCGCCACGCGCGCGCTCGCCTTGGCGCTCGCCGTCCTCGGCACCGCCGCGCTCTTCCTCTCGAAAGCGCTCCGCGAGGTGCGCGCGGAGGCGCAGGCGGCAAGTGCGCGGCGCAACGAGATTGCGCTCGAGCTGATGGCCACGCGGAACAGGTTCATGCATACCGCGGAGAGCGTGCGCGTCGGCCGCGCGATCAAGGTCCGCAAGTCGGACGTGTTCGTCGTCACATACCCCAAGTGCGGCACGACGTGGATGACGCAGATCTGCCAAATGCTGCGGTCGCGCGGGTCGATGGACTTTGGCGAGATTACGGAGGTGTGCCCCTGGGACATCCTGGCCCACGATTGCGGCCAGAACCTCGACGACGACCAGCTCGCGTCGCCGCGCGTCTTCAAGTCGCACGAGAGCCACGCCGACATCGCCAAGGGCGGCAAGTACATTTACGTGGCCCGTGACCCTCTCGACGCGTTCTTCTCGTTCTACAAGTTCTTGCCCGCGTACACGGGGTTGCAGCCCAACGATATCGACGAGCGCGCCTTCTCGGACGCCATCTTCGCGGGCGCCTCGCACTCGGGCCAAATTTGGAATCATCTACTCGGCTGGTGGGACCATCGGTACGACCCGAACGTGCTCTTCATCTTCTTTGAGGACCTCGCTGAGAATCTGCGCGAGCAGGTGCGCTGATTGCCGCTGAGGGCCGCTGAGGGCCGCTGATGGCCGCTGATGGCCGCTGATCGCCATGCTATGAGTGCCACCGAATCCCATATGAACCCACGCATGCATGCTTATGGTTGGGTGCGCAGGTGGTGCGCGTGGCCACCTTTATGGGCCTCGACCCGAACGACGAGCCGCTCATCAAGCTCGTCCTCGAGCGCGCGAGCTTCGACTTCATGTCCAGTGAGATGCACTGGAGCTCATCACCTCTGATTACCTCTGATGACCTCTGATGACCTCTGATGACCTCGAGCGCGCGAGCTTCGACTTCATGTCCAGTGAGATGCACTGGAGCTCATCACGCGTGGACGAGCCCTGCCTTGCATGCAAATGCTCACTACAGCGCGCCATGCGTGCATGCGTTCCTTACGGCGTGCCCCGTTGTCCCGCGTTCACGTTCACAGGTGAGAAGCAAGCGCATCACTTCGACGACCACTTCGTGCGCAGCAAGATCTTGCCTAAGATGGGTCTTGCAGCAGACACGCCGCTACGCGTGAGCAAGGTACGCCGGGACGGCGGCACCGTCGGCTCACGGCGCAAGCTACCGGAGGACGTAGCGCTGAAGCTGAAGGCCAAATGGGCGACCATCGTGCAGCCTCGGACTGGATGCGCCGACTACGCTGCACTACGCGAGAGCCTCCGCCTCGGGCAGTGAGACAAATGGTATAGTACGCTGCACTGCGGTCCGCGGACATCGGTGCGTCACCGCCGCAAGCGCAACGGCAGCGCGAGGTCGGATGCCATTCAGACCAACCCCAATCGCCGAGTCGCCCTCGCCTCTTTGAGCTCGTACATGATCGCGCATGTGACGGCTATAGACTCTAAGCGCTCGACCGGTCCTGCGCTCCGTATTTTTCGTTATCTGAAAACGTCGCAACGGCGCACGAAGATCGAAGTCGTCGGTACGCGCAGCCACACCCCGCCAGGGACCTCGGAGCGCGTCCCCTCCTGCACGCCTTCGACATTGCTTCTCTCTCGCGGCTACCCACAACCCAGGCTTCGCGAAGCTTCGCGTTCCCGAAAGCCTCAGACGTGCTGGAGCTGAGCCTCTGATGGCCTATTTTGACTGCCTATGGCCCTATGATGATTGCCTATGATGACATACGCTTCGCGCGAGCCTCGCACGTGCTCACAAGGCCCGCGATCGACTCGGCCCCGAGATTCTCGAGATCGGACCCAATTAACCTGATGAAAGGCCGCCTCCACCCCTTCAAGCTGAGCGTGAGCTGGTAGTCCACGGTGGTCCTCGGCAGTCCGTCGGCACCGACGCCAGCGTCGGTGAGCGTGATGACGTCGCGCGCCTTGGCCATCTCGCTCTCGCCTATCAGCGTGATCCGGGACACCGCTCCGTCCGTGCCCGAGTCGCTCTCTGCTTGCTGAAGCTCGTAATGCATCTTGGACGCGCTCCCCTTGAACAAGGTGATGAGCTCGAACACGTCGCCCTTCGTTGGGTTCCGCGGATCACCCGAGAGCCGCTTCGCCTCACGCGTGTTCGGATCCCATTCGGCGTTCGTGGTAAAATCGGCGAGGTATGCAAACAACTGCTTGCGGGAGCCGATGACTGTGACATTCAGCTTCACTGTATAGTAAACCAGCCGGCCAGCACAGCAAACAGCGAGGAAGCAGAGGAGCATGGGGCTAACATGTGCCGCAACCTCGCCGCTTCGCCGCAAACCACGTGAATTTTGTGAACTTCTTCGCGGCCCCTCCGCGGCTCTGCAGCTGCTCGGCACTGTTTTTGACATGGACGGCTCGTGGACCACGGCGTGCCTGTGCGCCACAGCCGGCGCGGTGCTCCTGCTGCCTCGAACGGAGCGCGTCGTCGCGCCGACGCTCCTGCTCGCCGCGGCCGCGCTCGCAGCGAGCCGTGCGCTCCGGCAGTGGCGCTCCGTTGATGACGAGGCTCCGCCGGCCGGAGGCGGCGGCAGCAGCAACGAGGCGCTGGCCGAGATGAGCGCGCTCATCGCCGAATCGATCCTCAAGCGTCTCCCCCAAGCAGACGCAAGTGCCGACGGGGTCGCCGACAGGCTGCGCAGGGTGGAGGCCGAGCAGCTGGAGTTGCGTAAGCAGCTGTGCAAGGCGCAGTCGCAGGCCGAAAGCTGGCGCATGACGGCGAGCGAGCTGGCGCAGCTACTCAACCAGCTCGGCCAGTCGATGTCTGTCGCCGGCGACGCGCCGTCGGCGCCGGCGACGAGCGAGAGCATCGCTGAGGGCGGTGACGACGGCGGGAGCAATGGTACGCGCTACCGAACGGTGCTCACCGAGGCTCCGAAATCGCCCGAGATCCATCGCAACTTTGACGGCACCGGGCCAGACGGCCAGATGCGCCGGCGATTCGCAATGCCGGCGATGGAGATCACTGACCACGTCGCACACGAGCACGCGCACCAGCGGCAGCACTCGCGCCGCCGGACGGTCAGCTCTGATCTCGCGCGCAGCTCGGCCGATCTCGCGTGCAGCTCGGCCGATCTCGCGCGCAGCTCGAGCAGCCTCTCCCTCGTCGACTCGTCCGACCGACCCGCCTCACTGCTCACGCGCAGCACATGCAGCGCCCGCAGCGTCCCGTCCAACGATCTCGCGCGCAGCTCGGCCGATCTCGCGTGCAGCTCGGCCGATCTCGCCCGCAGCGTCCCGTCCAACGATCTCGTCAACGATCTCGCCAACGTCGTCGTCGGGTTCACATCTGGCAGCAGCCTCGACGCCCTCCTCCCCTCCCAACCTTCTGTCGACGCCCATCTCAATGGGCCGCAATCAGAGATCAAGCCCCACGCCGAGGCGTCGGATGAGCTCGGCCCGCTCAAGGCAGCTCCTAATAAGGCAACTCTTCGGCGATCTGCACCCTCGGTTGCGGGTCAAGCCAAAACCGGAGTGCAATTAATTAAGGCCACCGCGCACGAGGTGCGAATCTCGAGAGAATCTCGGGGTGCTCGAACGGATAGTCTCTGATTGCGTCTCTGATTGCGTCTCCGATTGCGTCTCCGATTGCCTCGCTGAATTGCCTCGCCGCTTGCGTCACTGATTGCCACGCCGATGGGCTCGCTCATGGCCTTGCCTTCGCTATTGGCCGTCGCTTTCAGGTGGAGCTCGAGGTGCCTCTGATGACCTCTCTAATGACCTCTGATTGCCCCTCTCATCAGGTGGAGCTCGAGGTGCCTCTGATGACCTCTCTAATGACCTCTGATTGCCCCTCTCATCAGGTGGAGCTCGAGGTGCCACCCGACATGCGCATCCGCTCCGTGCATAAAGCCGAAACCCTCGTGCGTCTCTCGTGGCTAGCCCCGCCCTCGACCTTCCTGCTCCTCAAGAAGCCGGGCTCATCGGACATCACGCAGGTGATAGCCCTTGATGGCCCTCGATGGCCCTCGATGGCCCTTGATGACCCTTGATGGCCCTTGATGGCCCTTGATGGCCCTTGATGGCCCTTGATGGCCCTTAATGACCCTTCATGGCCCTTGATGGCCTCTCATCGGATGGCCTCTCATCACGCAGGCTCTGTTCGAGAGCGGAGTGCACCTGTGTTCTCGCGCCGGCCCGATTGCGACCCTCATTGTCGAGCCGTCAGTGTTCAAGGAGATGAGCGGCTCAGAGCTGCAGCTGCATACTTGGGCGACTGAGGACTTCACACCGCCCAATGGGTGTGCAATTGAGTTGCACACGCTCTCGCATCGTGTCGATCTCATCGTGTGCCTCGGCGGTGATGGTACATTGCTCTGGGCGAGTGGCCTCTTCAAGGTGATTGCCACTGATTGCCACTGATTGCCACTGATTGCCACTGATTGCTCTGGGCGAGTGGCCTCTTCAAGGTGAGTGCCACTGATTGCCACTGATTGCTCTGGGCGAGTGGCCTATTCAAGGTGATTGCCACCAATCGCCACCGAGTGCGACCGAGTGCCACTGATTGCCACTGATTGCCACTGATTGCCACTGATTTCATCGCGCAGGAGGCGATGCCGCCCGTCATTTCCTTCTCGATGGGCTCCCTCGGCTTCTTGACTCCGTTCACCATGGACGAGTTTGCACACCGGATCGACCACCTCCTCGACTCCGGCTGCCATCTGACGCTACGCTCGCGCCTCCGATGCACCATTGAGCGCAAGCGGCGCGGGGGCACGGCCAGCGCGCCGCCGTCGCCGTCGTCGGAGGGCTGCGAACCGAACGGCTGTGACCCCAGCTGTGAACCCAGCTGTGAATCAAACGGCTGGCTTGCGCTTAATGAGGTCGTCATCGATCGTGGAACCTCGACTTATCTCGGCATGCTCGAGATCTACTCAGATAACACGCTCATCACGACGGCCCAGGCCGACGGCATCATCATTGCCACCCCGACGGGCTCCACCGCCTATTCCCTTGCAGCGGGCGGGGCGCTCGTGATGCCTTCGATCCCAGGCATCTTGCTCACGCCCATCTGCCCGCATGCCCTCTCCTTTCGGCCAGCCATCTTTCCCGATAGTGTCACTCTGAAGATCGTTCTTCCCGAGGGCGCAAGGCAGACGACCGCTCAGGTCATCACTGAGTCCCCACTGATTCAGCGCAGAGTCGCTCTTGAACGCCCCCGCGCTGCTCGCAGGTGTGTTTCGACGGCAAGAATCTGCAAGTGCTGCACCCAGGCGACGCCGTGCTGGTCACCACCTCGGTCTGGCCGCTACCGGCCGTCTGCCGCGCCGACCAGCACATCGACTGGATGACCTCCGTCAAGGAGAAGCTCTTGTGGAATGAGCGCTCACTGCAAGGGACCGGTGATCCTAATATGGGCAGCCGCGGGGGAGATCCTAATATGGGCAGCCCGGGGCTCTCTTCAAGGAAAGAGCTCCGGCGCTCATTTCAGCGATCGACGTCCGCGGACCTTACGCAGCACCTCGCCGCACTGCAGGCGCAGCGATTTGCCGCGGGGCGGCACGTCGCATCTCAGTAACAGTTGGCGTGCTATGAACTTGCAACAGGATCTGGATCGCGCGCCCCGCAAACTTCTCTACTGTTCTGGCTTCTGCCGGATGGACGAGACATGCAGGAGAGGGTCTGTCCGCGGCGGTCAGACACACTGGCCCGAAACATTACAATTCCCAGCAAACAGTAAAGAGATGGGCCCTACGGTTTTTATCAACATACGAATAGTAACGAGACCACTAGTACTACGAACAAGGTGACCGTCCCTGACAAAACCTCCCGTGCGCTCTGCCTCTGGTTGCGCTTGCGGTCAACCATTCAACAATAATAATCCCTTCAGGTGCACATCGGTGTCACGAATACGTGCGAACATGTACATGTGTGCGCATACATCCCACTCTTGTCTCACTTACGTCTCTTCACAGCGGAAGGAGACGCCGGGGCCATCATTCACTCATTCGATCTTCATTCGACCCCACAGCACTTGCCGTGCTCGCTCCCTCGCTGCCAAAGGATGCATGACTCAGTACGGAAGTCATG
>PJAB01001088.1:0-17399 GCA_002887195.1 Chrysochromulina parva
GGCGGCGGCGGCGGCGGCGGCGGTGACGGTGGCGGTGGCGAGGGAGGTGGTGGTGAGGGCGGCGGAAAGGGCGGCGGGGATGAGGGCAGTGGTGAGGGCGGCGGCAGAGAGGGCGGTGGCGAGACCGGTGGCGGTAATGGAGGTGGCAGCGAGGGTGTCGGCGGAGAGGGCGGCGGTGGCGAGGGTGGCGGCGAAGGCGGCGGCGGTGAGGGTGGAGGTGGGGAGGGCGGCGGCGAGGGCGGTGGAGGCATTTGGCTGCCAGCCGGTGCTATCAACGCGTAGAACAACAGCCAAAAGAGCGGCGGCATGCGCCGCCTGCTGCTAGAGCACGCAATGCTGCAGCGCAGGCTGAGTGGAGGATGCTGCCCGGCCATGCTAATGCGCTAAGTCCGTAAACTGGAGCCCATCGACAGTTTTGCGGACTTTTGCAGAGTACATGTACAACAGGCACCCCAACATTCGGCGCGCCTTCTCGGCCACCGGTCGTCTCGAGGGGTCCGGAGAGTGTGCGCGTCGTGTGTTTCACAGCAGCGCAGCAGCTCGTGACGGGCGAGACCTAGCGAAGAACACAATGGTGGTGCTTGCCCTGCTGGCCCTTCTTGCCACAGTCGAGGCGTTCTCGCCCTGCGGCGGCGCTGCACTGCGCCGGCACGACACTGCCGCTGCCGCCTTGTCGTCCCGCCGTGCCGCTGCCGTTCATGCCCAGCAGGGTCCACTTGAGGAGGGCTTCAAGGAGCTCCTCCCGCTGGCGACCAAGGACGAAAATGTGGACCCGGAATTGGTTGCACGCATCGAGCGCGAGGTATTCGAGCTGACGGGTTCACGGCTCGAGGACCTGCTCAATCCGTCCAAGGTCGTCAACTATGAACGCGAGCGCATCATCCTCTCCAACCAGATTGCGGCGTCCACCGACGCCGCCGGGCGCGAGGAGCTCCAGGCGCGGCTTACGAAGATCGAGAAGCAGCTCTACTCGGAGAAGCGAACAGTCTTCAGCGCCTGGCTCAAGGCAGTGTTCATTGGCCAGGCAGTCATCGCCGCCGGCGTCAGTGGCGTCGCTGCGTTCGACGCCTTCCCGACAGTCACCATCGACATCTCGCTTCAAGCGCTCGGCTTCTGGAGGTGCGGCTCTAGGAATACGGGAATGGATGCGGAGCACTGCTAGCGCGTGCCACCGCCGGCGCCACTGCAGCGGCCGTGGCAGTGATGCCATGTGGTTGCACGGGCGCGTGTCTGCTGCTTCTGCTGCTCCTCCACTGCTTGCGTCTTGGATGAAATCACGGCTCACTGCGCTCTTATCCCGCGCGACCTCTCGTCTCCGTGCCGCAGCTGGTGGTTGTTCATCATCCCTTCGCTGCGCGCCCGCCGGCCGAGAGGCTGGGAGAAGCTCGCCCTCGATATCGCCTTCCTGGGATCTCCGCTCATCACGATCGCTGTGCCCTTCGTCATCAAGGACCCGTCCGTCATCTGGTCCGCCAACTGCGCCTTCTTCGTCGCGAGTTACGCGTATGGCTACGCAGTTGGGCGTGGCGAAGGTGCCGTGGCGACGGGCGGCTTCTCGGGGGTTTTGCGCTGGCTCGACTTTGGCTCCGGCCAAGAACGTGGGGTTCGAGGCGAGGCCCGCGAGCGCTTCTTCGAGCAGCAGAAAAAACAGCCAGGTGAGAAAGATGACTAATTCACCAATTCACTAATACAGATGGAGTCTTTAGAAATCGCCTGATAAAAATCTAAGGAATGTTGTGCCCAAATGTCACCATCATTATGCAATTGATAGTAAATTCTTCCGGCACGGTCCCACCGAAAGGTGTCTTGTGCGGGATTCGTATTACAAGCGACGTCATAGAGGCCGCGAATACGACACGCGCATTCTTTGCCTCACACAAAAATGTATCAATAAGCGGCACAAAGGATTGAGTGCCCCGCTTCTCGAACAAGATGCTTCAAATGAGAATCTCCCGCTCTTCCTGGGGCGTCGACCCCTTGTTCTCCGCCTTGGACTTCTTCCTCTTTCCTTTCTTGAAGGGGCGGCTTGATCCAGTTCCACGAATTCCACTCTCGTCCACCTCCTCGGCGGTAACCTCGGCGGCCGCTTGATCAGTATCCTCCATGTTCATCTTGTTGATCGCCATGGAAGACAGTTTGTGAAGACGTATCCCTTCAATCTTCTCCTTCGACTTGATCACCTTTTGATTCTCATTCTTGTGGGGATGCTCGCCACCGGTCAAGGGCACTGTTTGATCTTGAACATCAGCGTACATGTAGAGCTGATCGGCGTGCTCGCCGTCGCAGGCATCGTCGGCATCATCAACTTCCTCGCCGTCATGGTTGCTGTCTGAGTCGCTGTTGTTGCTCACAGACTCCAGAGCACTGACCAAATCACCCCGACTAGTCTGGCGGCACTGATGGAGCACCACCAGCGCCGCGGTAGCAACAAGGAGCCCCATTCCCAGTGCCACAGCCAGCACTGTCTGTCGTCGACCAATGACCGACGGGGGCGGAGCTGACGGACTTGGCGGTGGCGGTAGTGGTGGCGGCGGTGGTAACGGCGGTGGAGGAGGGGGGGGAGGGGGAGGTAGAGGCGATGGCGATGGTGGGGGCGGGGGCGGTGGTGGCGATGGCGATGGTGAACACGGAATGGGCGAGGGTGGCGGTCGGGAGGGCGGCGCTGGGATGTAGCGTTCGAATTCTCCGAGGGTGAGGCAGTCCCAAGTGACGGGGACTACGTCGCTGGCCGACACCCCAGCGAGCAACGGGTCGGTGCGTAGTGCTTGTATCTCGAGGTTCCTCACATCGCCAAACTGGTTGAGCTCCAAGAAGATGATGCTCTCGACGCTTATCGGGCTCTCGAGGCTCACCTCAGGGGCGGCGATGCCATCGGGCATCTTCACGGTTGCGCCGATGAGCTCCGTCATGATGATCGGATGCTGGAAAATGAGGTGAATAATCGGCTTCGTTCTCGAGTCCGAAACCGCCCAGTCGTATGCCAAATTCTGCACCACTGGGCCGAGCGCCGGGTCTGAGCCCCAGGAGTGAGCCCAATTGCCGTGACGCTGGACGCTTGCGTCAGCATTCAATATATTGGAGCAAGACGTGGAGCGGATGGGTCGGATGCATGCAACGACGAGCATTGCCTTCAGGCCGAGCTTGTGGCGCATCGTCGCAAACTTGCACATCAGGTTCCTAGGTCGTCAAGTCCTGTTCTCTAAAGTAATTCGTTTTGGCTGCATGCAAAAGGCGCTTCACAGCGTTTCAGGCTCGACCTTCACAGAATTGCGTGTCGTTACTCTTGGCAGTGTACTGGCTGTAAACGGGTCGACCTCTTTTCCGTTGCTGTGAAGAGCGACATTCGGCGACACCGTAGAGGTTGCGATGGCGACGACAGCGGCGCCTGGGCAGCCGCCGCCGCCTGGCGGCGTTGTGATCGAGCACAAGAAGGGCGAGGTCAACGAGCTGAAAGCGGCTCTGCGCAATCCTGCTTTGGACCGTGACCCCGAAAAGAAGCGCGATGTGATCAAGCGCGTCATCGCATACATGACACTGGGCATCGACGTCTCCAAGCTCTTTTCGGAGATGATCATGGCTTCAGCGAGCAAGGATCACGTCGTGAAGAAGATGGTCTATTTGTACATCACGACATATGCCACAGCCAACCCGGAGCTATCGCTCCTCGCCATCAACACGCTGCAAAAGGACTGCCGCGATGAAGATCCAATGACACGTGGCCTGGCGCTGCGCTCGTTCACTTCCCTGCGACTCGAGAACACCAAGGAGTACCTTCCTTCGGTCGTGGCCGCCGGGCTCAAGGATTCGAGCCCGTACGTGCGCAAGACGGCCGTCATTGCGTGCATCAAGCTGCATCGGCTCGCGCCAGAAGCGCTCGTGCAGAATGACGCGGTCAACACGTTGTACAACATGCTGCGCGATCGCGACGCGCTCGTCGTCTCCAACTGCATCAGCGCGCTCAATGAGATCCTGCAGCACGAGGGCGGCATGGCGATCAACAAATTGATCATCCACCACCTGCTCAACCGCATCAAGGAGTTCAACGAGTGGTCGCAGTGCGTCGTGCTCGACATGGTCGCGCGCTACAAGCCCGAGACGCAGCAGGAGACCTTCGACATCATGAACCTGCTCGAGGAGCGCCTGAAGCACTCCAACTCGGCGGTCGTGCTTGCGGCGACCAAGGTGTTCCTCAACCTGACGCAGGACATGAAGGCTGTGCACGCCCAAGTGTATGCCCGCCTCAAGGCGCCCATGCTCACGCTGATGACAGGCGGTGTCTTCGAGCAGGGGTTCGTTTGCCTGAAGCACATCGCGCTCCTCACGTCGCGTTCGCCCGCTGTCTTCGCTGGCGATTTCAAGCACTTTTTCTGCCGATACAACGACCCGGTGTGCGTCAAGGTGCTGAAGCTCGAGATCCTAACGACGATCGCGTCGGTGAGCAACGTGCAGGAGATTGTCGAGGAGCTCTCCGAGTACGTGACCGACACGGATAACTCCGTCGCGCGCGGCTCAGTGAGCGCGATAGGTAGCATGGGCGTCAAAGTGCCCGAAATGGCCGGCATCGTCATCGACGCACTGATGAAATTCGTCGGGTATGACATCACGGACGTGTCGGCCGAGGCGGTCATCTGCATGCAGAAGCTGCTGCGCAAGTATCCGGTCCACGCCGACAAAATCCTCGCGAAAATGCCTGACTTCCTGCGCACCATCGACGAGCCCGAGGCCAAGAAGGCGCTTCTGTGGATGCTCGCCGAGTACGGTCACGTCATCCCTGAGGCACCCTACCTCTTCGAGCCGCTCGTCGAGGGCTTCAGCGAGGAGACGTCGCAGGCGGTACGCCTCGAGCTGCTCGCCACAGCGACCAAGCTCTTCTTTCGCCGGCCGGCCGAGATGCAGGCGATGCTCGGTACGCTGCTGGACGAGGCCATCTCTGACGCGAGCTTCACCGACGTGCACGACCGCGCGATGCTCTACTACCGGCTACTCCACTACGACGTGCACAAGGCCGCCATCATCCTCTCGCGCGGAGGGACCGTGGATGGGCCCTATGTGGAGGAGGCACCGTCGGAGCTTGCGGACAAAATCTTTGAGCAGTTCAACACGCTCGCAGTCATCTATGGCGAGCCGGCCGAGCGCTTCGTCACCGACGAGCGCGCGCTCTCCTCCGTCAACGCCGCGGCCGCCAAAGCTGCTGCCGCCAAAGCTGCTGAAATCGAAGCCGATGTCATCGGCGTGGCGGCACCATCGGCCGCGGCACCAGCGGCCGCAGACGACGACGACGACGACGACGACGACGACGACGACGACGAGGCGCCTGCGCCGGCGCCTGCCCCGGCGCTCAAGCCGCGCGGACCGATGGATGACCTTCTCGGACTGCTCGACGATTTGCCGACCATGGCGCCGGCGATGCCGACCATGTCTGCGATGCCGGCGCTTGCCTTGTCTCCCATGGCAACACTCGACGCGCCAACCTTCCAGCAGCAATGGGGCGCGCTTCCCACCTCGGAAACGTGGGCAGCCATGGGGCGCCCGGGCGCCGCCAACACGCTCAAGGACCGCCTCGCCATGAAGCACGTCAAATGCATGGCGTTTGGCGCGCAGGGCGACGTGACGAAGTTTTACTTCTACGCAGTCGAGGCAACCACGAGCTGCCTTCTACTCGTCGAGCTGCAGGTAGCCGCTTCGACCGGCCAAGCCTCCGCGATCATCAAGGGTGCCGGAAACGTCGCTGCCATCGCTCCCTTCTCTGCTCTGCTTAAGGCCGAGCTGATGAGCTGACCGGCACTAGAGCCGTGATGTGGCCTGCGAGGGTGTTTATCGAGACCCTATGGCCACTGCAATAGGCAGGGGCTGTACGAGGGACTGACTTGAGCGTGCACCCAGGTCATTGGATGGGCGCGACGGAAGGGGACCGTGGACACATCAAGACGGGCCGGATCGGAGCATTGAAAATAAACTTATGCAGACCTTTTCGAGCGCCCGACACGACGCCTTGGCGACGTCTTTCTTATGGGAGTGCCGGGTGCGCTCGCAGCAAACGTCGCCGAACCACGCGCTCTGCATCGCCCACGCTCTCACACGCTGCACTGCCGCTTCTGCCGTCACGCAGCCTTCTTCAAGTGGCTCTCGGCCAAGTACCCAAAGGTCATAGTGGATGTCATGGAGGAGCGGCCCACTTGGACAGATGATGGAGTGCGCGTGCCCGTCGACACCAGCCGTGCCAATCCGAATGGAATGGAATTCGACAATCTCTACCTGGACATGAACGGCATCATCCACCCCGCATCGCACCCGGAGGATGGTCCGCCGCCGGAGACAGAGGACGATATGTACCTTGCCATCTTTGACTACCTTGAGCGTGTCTTCGCTGCGGTGCGGCCGCGGCGTCTGCTCTTCATGGCCATCGACGGCGTCGCACCGCGCGCCAAGATGAACCAGCAGCGCGCGCGACGCTTCCGCTCTGCGCAAGAGGCGCAGGAAAAGGAGGAGGAGGAGACTCGGCTGCGCGAGGAGTGGGCGAAGGAGGGACGTGAGGTGCCCCCGCGAAAAGAGAACCTATTTGACTCAAACGTCATCACGCCAGGCACGCCCTTCATGGACCGGCTTGCGCTTTTTCTGCGCACATTCGTGCATTGCAAGCTCTCGACCGATCCAGGGTGGGCGGGCATCGAGGTGATCCTCTCGGACGGCTCTGTGCCCGGCGAGGGCGAGCACAAGATCATGGAGTATATCCGGTCGCAGCGCCGGCAGCCCGGGTACGACCCTGACACGCGCCACGCGCTTCATGGCCTCGACGCCGACCTGATCATGCTCTCGCTGGCCACGCATGAGCCCCATTTTTGCATCCTGCGAGAGTACGTGGGTCCTGCGAGTGGCAAGGGCAAGGGCGGCAGCCTGAGCGACCAGATCGAGGCTGAGATGCAGCAGCGTGCCGCCGCGGAGGCCGAAGGCCGCGAGGCCCTCGTCGAAGGTAATTTCGCGAGCGGACGGCAAGGCAAGGAGGCCGGCAACCCGACGCCCTTCCAGTTCCTGCAGATCGCGACGCTTCGCGAGTACTTGCAAATCGAGTTCGCCAACACCATCGACTACGCGTGCGTGGGTGGCTTCGACCTCGAGCGCGTCATCGATGACTTCATTTTCCTGTGCTTCTTCGTTGGCAACGACTTCTTGCCGCATTTGCCGTCGCTCGACATCCGGCTGGGTGCCATCGACACACTCGTCGACTTGTACAAGGCTTGCTTCCCGAAGATGGGAGGATGGGTCTGCGATGGCGGCCGCGTGCATCTGGGCCGCGCGAAAATCTTTTGCACCGAGCTGAGTTTGATCGAGGATGAGCTGCTTCAGAAGCACCGCAGTGCCGAGGAGCGCGACAAGGATAAGCGGCGCCGGCGCGATTCCGACGTGAAGAACAAGGAGGCCTGCCGCAAGCATCGCGAGATGATGCAGCGCGTGTCCGACTTCGCTCAGGTGCCGAGGGCCTCCGCGCATCTGCAGGCGTTGCATGGCGGGCCCGGCAGCGCCAAAGGTGGCGAATCGGGTGGGCACGATGCGGCGACCTACCAGCGCTCCGCTGAGCTCGCGCTCGGGCGCGACGCGTCGCTTCTCGAGCTCTTCAACCAGATCCAGGAGTTTGCACAGCTGCCTGACGATGCGCCGCCGTGCAAGCTGCCCTCGCACCTGAACTCGTATCAGCGCGCGATGGCGATGCAGATGTGTGACGAGCTCACCGTCGCCAACAAGCGCCAGGGAGCAGACGCAAACCTTGAGATTTGGCTCGTCAAGCAGGGCAACGGGGCCAACGAGAGCGCGGCCGCACGCTTTAAGCGCGAGCTTGACGCGATGGTGAAGAAGCGCAACACCTTTGACGAAGCGGAGGAGGATACTGTGCAGCTTGGCGTGCCTGGCTGGAAGGAGCGCTACTATGCGCGTAAATTCGCGGGGCTCGGCGACGGCGCCCACACGGACATTGCCAAGGCGTATGCTGAGGGCCTGTGTTGGGTGATGCGCTACTACTACGAGGGGTGCTGCTCGTGGGGGTGGTTCTTCCCGTACCACTACGCGCCGTTCGCCACTGACATTGCGGAGGCCATCGACCCTGACGAGCCCTTTGAGCCCGAGCTGGGCACGCCCTTCCTCCCGTTCGAGCAGTTGATGGCGGTGCTGCCCCCACGCTCTGCCTCCGCGCTGCCGAACGCGCTCGCTGAGATTATGCGCGACCCGAGCTCGGAGCTCGCTGACTGCTACCCTGTCGACTTCCAGATCGACCTGAACGGGAAGAAGTTTGCTTGGCAGGCCGTTGTGCTGCTGCCCTTTATTGAGGAGGAGCGACTTCTCGCCACCATCCAGGAGTACGCGGGCGAGTTCAGCGCAGAGGAGCAGCGGCGCAACTCACACGGCAAACCGATGCTCTTCGTGCGCGACGGGCACCCGCTCTTCGCGCCGCTCGTCAAATGCTATGGCCCTCCGCCCTCTGCCGTGCAGCTCACCGCCGACATCCCCAGGGCCTTCTTATCTGGCTGCGTGACTTGCCTGGAAGATGCGCCGCCACCGCACAAGCTGCTCGAACCGCCCGCCTTTCACGGCCTTGAGGTGGGCCGTGCGCTCAAGGACTTTGTGAACCTCGCTGTGCGGGCCACATTTGCCCTGCCGCCGGCCGAAGCTACGCCTTCCCGCCCGACGCTCCTCGCGAATGTCAAGATGCCAGAGCCAAGGCTGACACGAGCCGATGCCCCCGTGATCAAGCAGGGCAGCTTCGTCACCGCGCGCCGCATGGGTGGCGATGCGCAGCGCATGATCGGCCACCATCTCCCGGCCCGCCAGGGCAGCAGCAGCAGCAGCTACGGTGGCCATGGCCATGACTACCGCCGCGCCGAAGGCGATGCTGCGCCCGTTGACGAGGCGCGTGTGCACGCGCTCCTCGCACAGCGCCTTGCGGCACGCGTCGGCCGCCAATTCACGGACGCCGATCGGCTCCGCGATGAGTTGCGCGCCATGGGGGTCGAGATCGATGACCGTGTGAAGACGTGGAGAGTGGCGCGCGCCGCCACCATGCCAGTGCTTCCTCGGCCGCCACATCACGCGCCGCCCTATCCCCCGCCGCAATCGGCCCAGTACCCCGTCGCCCCGGCGCCGCATCCCGCGTATGCCCAATACTACAGCTCCGGCCCGATGCTCCACCCTCCTGGCGCTCCCGGCCACGCGGCGTACGCGGCGTACCAGCAGTACCCGGCCCATCAGCAGCCTCTACTACCTCCTCCGCCCAGTCATCCTGCGCCGTACCCTTCCTCGGCGGGCGGACCGGCGCCACAGGGCCGCCACGACAATCGTTACCACCCGTATGGCATACCCCCTTCGCGCGACGCTCGTGGCGATCAAGGGGCTCCCGGCGGCGTCGGCTCTGCAGCCAGCCTCCTCCGCCAGCAGATTGCCCTGAACGGCGGGGCACGCCCGCCGCCGCCAGCAGGGGCTCCAACCGACCTGAATCGCTCCGCGGCTGAATTACTGCGCCAGCAGCTCAAGCGCAAGTAAGACGCAGGATACTCGCGTGGGACACACACTGTACACACGCAGGACGAGAGTCGAGTGAGAGCAGCTTCTGCACATTTATAGTTGCCTCTCCCGTGGTCACTGCGCGATGTTACTGATACTGTAGCGTGTGTACTGCGTGTTGTGCGTGTGTCGATTGAAGTATACGGTACTCGGTACGAGACCACGCCAACCCCCGTACCCGCGCCCGTGACTCGCTCGAGACTGCGGAACTGAACTCATGGTTGTGTACATGTACACGCGAATCCGGTGGCGGGGCTGGACATAGGATGCATGCATTTTTTCCTGCCGTCACGGCGGGCGCGTTCTTAGGTCGAGCCCGCACGGTCGCCAAACCGAGGCTGTTATGCCCTCGACGTGCATCCTCGATTGCGTCGGCGCTAAAGACTCGGGCCGCAAGCTGCAGGTGCGTGGCCCGGAGGTGTCCATCGGACGGCGCGAGTCATGTCAAGTGCAGTACTCGGACATCACAGTCTCCGCCAAACATTGCACTTTATTCTACGAAGCGCAATCGTGGTGGCTTGAGGATCTCTCCAGCAACGGCACATACGTGAACAACACGCTCGTGGGCAAAGGTAAACACGTGCGCATTGCTGACGGCGATACCATCTCGTTGCTCAAGCCAATGAAGAACATGGGCATTGAAGAACATTGCGGAGCAGACTATGCCTACGTCATCTCGACTCTTCTTGAACTCGAATCCAAGGATTATGTCGAGGACGAGGGCGAGGAGGAGGAGGACGAGGGCGAGGAGGAGGAGGAGGAAGAGGAAGAGGAGGAGGACAACGTGCCCGCCATCGAGCCTGCCAAGAACCTAGCTACCATATGTCGACAGAAGGTTAAACAGAAGCTCGCTGCCGCGGTCATTCGGAAGCCATCTTTGGGGATTGCTCGGCCCCCCGCAGTCGTGCCTGCACAAGTTACACAAGTGCCTGCACAGCAAGATGGCAACGCAACCAAGGTGGAAATAAGACGAGCTGCCGGGCCAATTGCGAGCCCGCGACACATCTGCAGTGACGTGGATGCGGAGAAACCAACTGCAACGCGGTCGACAACGCGGCCCCCTCATCAGCTCCTTCATGAGCTCGGAAGTGGCGGTGGCGAGATGATTGTGCCAGCACCACGAGGAGGCGACGGAAGGGAGCACGCGACGCTTCGGTTCGCTCAAGCACCGAGTGACGGTGAGCACGGCGACGCACCTCGCTCGGGCGAAGAGGCGATGAGCGTCAGGGCCAGGTTGCCTGGCTCTGGCCCCGTCGTTATTCCGTCCTCACGCATCGACGTCAGCGTCGACGGCACGAGGGCATATGCGCTCCGCCAGTCGATGCAGGGCATGGACCCCCAGGCGCTGCGACCACAGGCCACTCATTCCGCCGCCTCAATCCGCCAGAACGGCGCTGACGCGCCATGTGAAGTACATCGCTGGAACATCAGCGAGGCCGAGTTTGATCTAGCAGTTAAGGAAGCAATTCGCGAAGCGAATAGGCAGGCGGAGATGGTGCGGCTTCAGGCAGTCCAGGATGCCCGCACGCAGGCATTGAAGGACCAGAAAGCGCTCATCGACAGCGCTGTCGCTACAGTCACCACCAAAGCCGAGGCGGCCCTCGCGGAGGCCGAGCAAAAGGCTACGCTGAGGCTCCTAGCAGCGGTGACCGCGGTGCGCGAGCAAGCCGCTGGCGATGCGGCAGCCTTGATCGAATCGAAAGAGCGCGAGGCAGCGGCCGACCGGGTGGCCTGCCTGGCTGCTGCCGAGGTGGAGACGCGTCGGCAGGTGGAGTGCGCGGTCGAGCTCGCCCTCAACGAGCAGCGTGAGTGCCACAAGCGCGCGCTCGAACTCGAGCGACGTGCGGAGGAGGAGGTGCGACGTGCGGAGGAGGAGGAGCGCGCGATGTGCGCTCACAAGGTGCGACTCGAGCACGAGGCCGCCGTGAGCACCGCCGTGAGCACCGCCTTGAGCGCTGCCGTGAGCGCAGCACTCGCAGAGCATGCGGAGCGCGAGACACAGAGGGCGCGACTGCAAGCCAAGGAGGCCGAGGAAGCGCAGAGGCAGGCCGTCGCCGAGGCCGTCTCCAATGCGACATGCCTCGCCGCCAAGAAGCACGAGGAGGAGCTACAGTCGCTCTTATCGGCCGACGGCCAGCGCGCAAATCGCGTGGCCTTCGAGGCTGCCGTCGCAAGTTTCCGCCTCGAGGCAGAGGCCAACACGCTGCGCGCGGTAGCCGAGGCGAAGGCTGAGGCACGCATCGAGCTTCTATTTGCGGTGCAGGACGCGAGAGCTGAGGGCGTGGCTTTCCAAGCGACGGCCGCCGCCCCGGAGAGAGGTGCGGCCATCCGCGAGGACGCTTTCACGGACGCGATAGCAAAGTACTCGCAACAGCGTGGCCATGACTCGGCAATGAAGGGGACGAGCGCCGCTCGCGGCCCGAAGATCTTCGTCTCGTTGCCAAACGGTATGACAGTGTCCCTGGGCAAGTTGGACTTGGGCTCCGCCGCCACAGCCGTCGAGGTGGCGCCTCTGGTAGCGCGAGCACTGCTCGCGCATGCCGGGTTACATGCCGAAGGGACAGCGGACTCCGACTCTGGCTCCAATGAGCATGCGGGGCTGGCAGCGGCCCTCGCGCCAGTGCTCGAGACGATCACTGCGGTAGCTAAGGGCGGAGCCGCTTGCAGCAGCCGTGCCCGCCTGCCACTGATGTACCTCCCTGGCGGACCGCAAGGCGTGCCCGTTGCCCTCGAAACGACCACCGATGTGACAGAGCTACGCAAGGCAAAAGCTATCATGGCAGACCTCGACGCCCTCGAGGGCAAGCCGGTGCAAGTCGCGCCAGAGGCGGTCATGCTGCAGGAGCTAGCACTCACTCGCCAGCTCGCGACGCTGTTGGCAGAATGTTTTGAGGAGAAGCAGAAGGAGACGGCAGTGGCCGACGCCCTGCTGGCGGCGCAGGCAAGTCACACATCGAGCATGGCCGAGCTGATGGCCAAGCACTCCAAGAATGCGATCGCATCGGCAGTGCTCGACCTGCAGCGCCAGCTTGAAGAGAGAAGCAAGCTTGATTCGGTCAGGGATCACGAGGCGCGCGAGCTCAGGGCGGCGCTCAGGGCGCAGCGCGAGCAGCATGAAGAAGAGCTGCGACGACGCCAGGTTGCCGAGGCGGTGGACAAGGCGGTTGCAACTCAGGTGGCAACGGGGACGAATGCAGGGCCATCAGAGGCGACAGTTGCGGAGGGTGCGAGTTACGGCGACCCTTCGGGGTTGCAGATTGTTCTCGTGGAGACGGGGGTAGGCAGCATCACTCTCGAGTGGGTGGTGATCAAGCCTGCAGCTGGCGATGGCAAGCTGAAGCTGCAACCAAGCATGTACGAGCTGCAGTGGCGCTCCGAGCCCACGGACGGCAGTGGGCCTGGATCCTCGATCTGGTGCTCCACCGAGGGCAGCAAGTCCCTGAAAGCTACCTCAGCCACCAAGAACAATCTTTCTCCATCGTGCCTTTATCGTTTTCGTGTTCGTGCCAAGTCGATTGATGGCAAATGGTGGCCGTTCACGCCGCCGTCCACTGCAGTGAAGCCAGCGGCTGCCGAACACTCCGAAGAGGATAACGAAGAGGAGGAAGAGGATGACAATGCTGACCATGATCATGAGTCGAGTGATAAGCTTGACGATGAAGAAAGTGATAGCGTGAGTCCAGTGGGAAGTGATGCGTGACGCCGCGCAGAGTGGCGTGTTCGCCATGTTTGGGGCCCGCGCTCAGTGTGGTGCAGGTGCTGGCGCCCGTGGTGGTCCTCTGTGACCCTCCGGCGCGCCTGCGCTCTCCGCGGTCCCGAGGCGCGGTCGGTCCGGTGTGGCGGGCGCCGCGTGTGGGCCGCGAGGACCCTGCTGGTGCTCCGTCGCCCGTGAGATCAGAGTCTGTGGTTCAACGGTGACGCGGTCGCACCACGCTTCTGAAAATTAACCTGAAACCGAGCGTCGAACTAGCCGGAAGATACTTCAGCCGTAACGGCACACCCCGACATCGACGCTGCAGTCGACGCGAACCGGGGCACCCGCACAACGCAACGCCACCAACTTCTCTCGTCTCTCCGTCACTCTCTTTTGAAGGCACTACAATAGTATTACAATTGAATGTCGGGTGCACCAGTTGCCGTAGGGAATATGATCATCTGATCGGCCAATGGATTAGCATGGATCGTCAAGTTCTCGATGCGCACGTCGTTCAGCGGCCGGTTCTTCTCATTGCACGGTGTCCGTTCGATGGAAGAAAGCGCCTCCCATCCGTCGATCACCTTCCCAAAGACAGTGTAATCTGCGCAGGGCAGCACGCTTATCAGTATGCGTATGTGTGGTTTTGGGGAAGCAGCAGTGGGAGCAGCAGCAGCGGGCATCAGACACTGCGCAGTGCAGCTCGGGCACTGACTGTTGTCTAGGTGTGGATGCTTCGCATAGGTGATGAAAAATTGAGCGGCATTGGTGCCTGGGCCGGAATTCGCCATCGAGAGCATGCCACGCGACGAGTGCGTGAGCTCTGCGCGTATCTCGTCCGGGAATTTGCCACCCCAGATTGATTCGCCACCCTTGCCCGTGCCTGTCGGGTCGCCGCCCTGCACCATAAAGCCTCGCACGTTGCGGTGGAATAGCGTGCCGTCGTAATAGCCGGATGCCGCGAGGGCGAGGAAGTTGAAGGCGGTGCGAGGCACGCTATCGCAGAAGATCTCGAGCTTCACGTCGCCATGGTTTGTATGCAGCGTGACAGACATGTTCACCCAAAGGACCTTTCATAGTGTGAACATTCACACCATGTTTGTGACGGTTTGGGTGAGGGCTCCGTGCGGGATGATGGCTTCCACGGCTCTGATTGCTTTGGTACCTCTAAAACTTGTCGTTTCATGGGGTCCTCTCTCGACCCGTCTCAGCTGGCATCCTCTGTACTTCAACCGTCGAACGCGCTGAACGATCGTGTGTTGAGGTGGGTTTCGTGAGCTTGGGTCCCACCTCTGGTCAACGAGGCGGTCGCGGGTTAATCCAAAATCATGGGGAAAGCCGAAAGAAGGTACCTCAAGATGTGCGGCGTCTGGAGCCCGTTTGGCGAGCCCTTTCACACCCACGGCGAGGTCATGCTGCAGCTCGGCCGGAAGCCCATGCCGCCTGTGGCGCCTGTGCCGGCTGCAGCGTCTGCAGTGGCGCCATCGCCACAGAACATCAAGCAGCGGCAGCAGCAGCAGCTTCCGTTCCCGCCGACGTTGCATCGCGGGCTTGGACTTGGCCTCGGGCTGCATCCGCAGCGTTTCCCGCGAGAACTTCTGAAATCATCGCAGCAGAGAGTCCTCTCTTGCCAGGCGGGCCACACCTCAGCACACACTCTTGCGGGTTCGAAGAGCGACCCGCTGCTGCACATCCGCATCCGCTACGCGCCCGCCTTCATCCCTTCGCCGCCACCGACCGCACAACGTATAGAACGCGAGGACGGCTCAGACGACGATGGCAACACCGATTTGCATTCCCCGCCGCCGCCCCTACCCATGCGCACCGTGCTTCCTAAGCTACCACTCAATATGCGAGCGACGATTGGGTTCAAGAGCGTGCAGCGGCAAACAAGGCTCAGCCTGCAAGAGGCGCTCGAGGAGCGGCAGCGGGTTCGAGCGTCCATCTACGCACTGCGGCATGCGGAGAGCGCCATCGGCCCACTGGTCCTCCAGCGTCGGGAGCCCCGCTTCCACACACGACGCGGTGCCGAGGCCTCAGCCCACGCGCCTGCCATCGAGCGCGGAGTCAAGACACTAGGATCACAAGGATCGGCCGGCAAGCTCGTGCCACTCCGTACTAGCGGCTCCCTCGCCAAGATCGGGCTGCCGGCGCCCGACTCGAGTGCCGCCGGCAAGTCGACGATGTCAGCGCTGCTGCACGGGCGGACCTCTTTCTGGCATACGGCAGCAGACACGTTCTCGTCCGATGATGGGGGGCGACTCGTTCTATGGCAGACGGTGCTCGAGCAATGGGAACAGCGCAAGCCACCGCCACCGAACTTCTCGGTCGAGCAACAACGAGCCCAAGTGGAGATAGGCAGTGCTTTCTTCGAGTGCCTGCGGACTCTTGTCGAGAAAAAGAGCTCTGAGCCACTGACCTTCGACTACCTCGAAGCTCTGTTTCAAAAGGTGGGGCCTCTCTTCGTCGATCCCGATGACAAGCTCTCGGAGAAACACAGGCAGGAGCTCATCATGCCGCTCATGCGGGCTGCGGCCGACTGCCTTGGGCTGCCTGAAGGCTCTGAAGGCGCTGTTTTGTTTCGGCGGCTGCAACTAGAATACGCCACTCCGCAGAAGCAGTCGCCTCAGTTGAGCCCTGGCCGCCGTCCGAGTGTGAAGACTTTGCCCACTGCACCCACTGGTGCAGCGTCTCGTTCATCCAGTCCCATGCCCAGTCCCCTACCACAGTAACGTAAGGCAGGCCCTCGAGCGCGCACGCTTGGGCTCTCGGCCAGGGGAGCGCGACTGAGAGCCCGGCTTGGAAATGAGCCGTTGGCTCTGCTCGTCTGAGCAAATTGGTAGTGCTAGTTTTCTGCACTATAGTGGAGAGCTGGCAAGCCGGGGTAGCCTGGGTATAGACCCGCTCGGGGAGAGCGAGACCGCGAGACGCGCGCGGTACGGTACCGACGGTCCGGCTCCCGCGGGCGAGCGGGCCCGGCCGGCGGGCCCCCGCCGGGCGAGTCGGCGCTCGGCGGGTGTGAGTCCGTGCCGGTGTGAAACGTACGGCGCGCCTCGGCGGGCGGCGGGGTCGGGTGCGACCGGTACCTGTGCAGAACTGTGCAGCGGCGGTTTTTAATCGATGTATCGTTAATATGTCTGATGCGAACAGCTCGGATCCGCAACGCAAGGCAAGCCGAGCCCCGCCGCCGGGGCCCCCGGCGCGCCACTGAGCGCGCCACAGACCGCACAGGCCCCCTGCACCCGGGTTTGGGGTTAGATACCACCTCCCCGGGTTTCATTGTTCGGGTGGCGACTCGAGTGACGCCGCGCGTAATGAAGCCCCTTTGACACAGGTATCGCTCAGATTTCGTTGCACGTCTAGGTTGTTCACATGTAGCAAGGCCATCACCTCCCTCCGTCGAATACGGCTTTAGAGTAGAGCCCCACGCGTTTGCGGCGACGGTTTCGACGCTGGCTTCGGAAGTGTCGCTGAGAGCTTCGGAGGCGACTTGCCGCTTTCAATTGCCTTCATGTAGTCGCCACGCGCATCTTTGAGCAGTTTCTTAAGCTCGGCCGAGGTGAGGTTCGGCATGGCCAGGCGCATCTCGTCTAATTTGTCCATGATCGACATAGCTGCTTTCGCGTAATGTGCTTTAGGTACGTCGGTGTGCTCGTGCTGGTTGACAGCCTCGTGCGGGATGACGGCCTCGTGCGAGCGCAGCTCCGAGGTCTCTTCAATGTGGTACGTGAGGAAGGGAAGCAGGAAGCTGTTGTGCATGGTGTCTCCTTCCAACTTCGCAGCCTCCTCCTCCTTGCGCCTCAGGTCCGCGGCAAACTCCTCGTCGGAGAGGACACCGAAGTGGACGCACACGTCGTGGATCGCACCTCCGAAGACGAAGATGGTGAAGGCGGCGATCAAGAACGTCGTCTGCATGATGGCGAGCGAGTCGCTTACCGACGAGTCCTGGCACTCGGGGCGGTCGAGCTTGAGCTCCTCGATGAGGCCACCGCACGTTGTGGGGAAATCCTTAGAAGCGAAGGAGACCGCGGACAGCGCGAAGGCGACGCCGCCGCGCAGGCCCGAGAACCACATGAGGAACATGTAGGCTTTCGAGATGGTCGGCGGGTGCGACTCCGGGGTGCGGAAGCAGTTGAACATCCACGAGCCGATGTAG
>PJAB01001089.1:0-17384 GCA_002887195.1 Chrysochromulina parva
GCTTTTGGTGACCGGACCATACCTATACACGCACGCACCCTAGGGCCTCAACGAGGTGACCCGAACGAGATGGGTGTGTACTACGGTACAGTACAGTCTGCTGTGGTGCACACTAACTAGGCCCCCCTTAGTAAGAACCCACACCTCGAACCCCGCTTTCCCGACGGGGGGTGGGTTGGGAGGCTTCGTTTTCTTTGCTGTGGCGGTGTTGGACGTCGTGGCCACCCCCGTACAGGAGGGTGGTCCCACTCTTCCCCTGTGGGGAGGAGTGGTGACGTTAGGTTACTTTGTGTTCTGGTTTGTGGGTGTTGGGTATGGAGGTCGGTTCGGGTTGCGGTAGCATGTAGTCTGTACGCCGCTCAAGTAGCGAAGAGGGAGCCCATAAATCGCGTAAAATGATAAGTTGCCGTACTGGCCGTATAGCTTTCGAGTATAGATGTTTCGACGAATCGTTTCGGGCGTTGTATCGCGGTACCGGGGTTAGGGTTAGCTACACCTACAGCCCCCGGCCACGAGCCCACGACCAAGAGTCACCACCAATTCTCTCTGAAAATAGAAGATAATTATCTACGATACCGATCGCTCCCTGTTGTTATTATTGAAAGAGTCCCGGCGAAAGCCTTTCATGTCGACAGATGTAAAAACAGGTTGGTTGGTTTTTTCGAGTCGTGCTCGGCCGGAGTCGAACGAGCTCTTTCTCGGGGCGGCGGAGGTTGTTTCCCTTTTGGGTTTTTGCTGTGACCAACCTGAAAAGGGGTGCCAGGAGTTGCCTCAAATAGATTGCGGCACTTTTGCAGCATTGCAGGACACGGCAAAAGGCAAGCTCTTGTGCGCTTCTTCGTCCCGAGCGAAATTGCCCTATCTTATCGTTCAGTACCATGGCCACGTTGCTCAGCGCGCAGATGTTATCGTGTCACCGGCGCTGTCCTTATCGGTCACCGGCCACTCGTCGGGCTGATCCGTAGAGCGCGCGCGAGGCAACGACACTCAAAGAATCCCGGCGTGTGCACAAAAGGCCGGTGGAGCACGGCCAGCACGAGCCACGCGTGGTCACGCATCGAAAGAGCGCATCAGTCTCGCACGCTCAACCTGGGGCGCGGAATCGGCCGTTATGGGTTATGCGCGTCGTACATGTACGTCGCCCGATCCGCGATCGTTCTCGCCGAAACGGCCGTCTTGCCGGCCATGAAGTCAGTATCTCGCCGCAGGCCTGCCTGCCTGCCGATCGTCCACATCTACTGTGTAGTTGTAGTGGCCATCGTAGTCGAGAGTACTAAGGGACTTGAGTATTATTGCTCGACCCCCCGTCAACCATGCTTGGCATGCCCGCCCGCGTTAAACGAAATCCCGCGACCACGAAAGTCGAAAGGTAACTCGTTTAGCTCAATCGTTATGTCGTGTGCCGTGAAACAGCTGTATTCTATACCCGCGAACGCGGATCGGCGAGATGCGAGGCCCTTAAGGGGCCCAACGGGGTCTGTGACTGTGATGTGGACTGTTTGACAGCGGGAACGGCGATCTCTCACCGTCCCACGCGCACTTGTGATGTTGTGAATGGACCGTTTCGCAAAACCCGGTTCGCGGTTGATTAGATTGGAATCGATGCTGAACCGTGGGATCGACCGTGGGACAGCCCACCGTACCGTGATGGTTCATGTCCATGTCGCACGTGCCGCACGCATTCTGAGAGATTTTCTGTGGAAGCAGCCCTACCGCTCGTCGCGAGGGGTCTCGCGAGGGGTCTCGAGGGCAGTCGTCTCGACGCCTCGCGGCGAGGGCGGCCGTGGCGCCGTGGCGGCTTGTTCATACCACCAGCCGTAACGATCGGGCGAGGCGGGCCGCTCGCGCCGTGGTGAGCCTCGCCGGGGCGCCGAGGCCACCTCTGCCGGCGCTCCTATCTGGAGGCAGTCGGCGACGCCGGCCGCATGCAAGCTGCCGGCGAGCCTCCGGCCTCCCGTCGGCGAGGAGGGGCGGGGCGAGGAGGGGCGGGGCGACATGGGGCGAGGCTCAGCCACGCCGCCATCTCCGATGTGATGCGAGGATCGCGAGTGCAGCGACATGGAGCGCGGCGACATGGGGCGCGGCGACATGGGGCGCGGCGACATGGGGCGCGGCGAGTAGTCGAAGGCGGTGTCGACCAGGGCTGCGGGCCGCCGTTCGATGGTATGGAGGGCTGATTCGGGGCGGACCCCTCGCCAGCCATCGCCAGTCGCCGCCGCCGCTGCCTCTTGGCGCGTGAGCGGCGCGGGCCCCGCGGCTGGCTTGGCGCCGAAGGTCCACCAAGGTGGCGGGGTCGCCTCGATGGGCCCCCCACCGAGGCCTGGTCGCTCGGCCCTCTCCCGACTGAACAAGAACTGTTGCGCTGCCGCCACGTCGAGAGGGAGGATGGCAGGGCCGTTTGGTAGAAGGGGATGGAGTGCGGGATTTACCGGCGGACGGATGGGTGACTCTCCCATATTTGGACTATCCAAGTGTCCCTTTTTGAAGCGTGCAAACCCAGCCGACGGGCCGCCCATGCCTGCTGCGGGTAGCATGTACGTGATGGGGCCGGGCCGGGGGAAAGCGTCGGTGCTCGTGCTGCGCGGCAGTGCGGCGCCCCGTCGGTTCGCCCAGCGCGCGGTGTCGTCGTACGGGGGCGGCTTCGAAGGCGGCGAAGGCGGCACGAGTGCGGCGGCCATCTCCGCAGGGCTGAGGTAGCGAGCTTCCCAATTGCGACGATGACCGACTTCGACGGACATGAGCCCAGCCGCCCCCTCGAAGGCGGACGGCGCGAGCTCCGGAATCTCCCCCGCGTTCTCACACCCCTCCTTCAGTTGCGCTGGCGAGGATGGCTCGTGAAAGGTGGCTGTCTGAGGCGCGCCGCGTGGTGTGAGGTCGCCATAAATCACCGCCTTCGCCTCCGAGAGGGCAACCGGCCTCGCCGAGCGGGCCCACCTCTGCCCGACCGGCAGCTTATAAAAAGCCGCCTCGGTGCTTGTGAGGCCCGCAGCGTCCTCCGAGAGGGCAGCAGCTGCCGCGTCGGCATTCGAGATGAAGCGCACTGCGGATGGCGACGGCTCGCGAACGACATCAAAACGATCGACGCTGTAGTGCTTGCTCTGGGAGCCAGCACCCGCCCCACCCGCAAATCGAGGTGGCAGCTCCGCCCATTCCGACTTGGTGGCGCCGGGCTGCTCCGCGGCCGCGAGCGCGGCCGCCACACCCTGGTCGCCCGTCGTGCGGAGCGCCTCACGGCGCGCCCGTGCGGAGGGTTGGGGCGACGGGTAGCCTTGGCCAACCGAGAGGGAGTCTGGTGTTGGGCTGGGCGCAATCGGGCCGGTGCGTTGGTGGCCCGAAAAGACGGGATCGCCGTGTGTGTCGGCGTAGTTCTTTTGATTCGAGGAGAGGCCGGCCGCGTGCTCATAGGCCGATGGCATGCCCTCCCACGCAAGGGGTGGGCTCGGTTCGAGCAATGGCGGTGGCTTGCCGAAGTCATAGATGGTGAACTCCTGTGGGGGCGTGATCCTCGAGGCGTAGCGCGCCGAAGGCGACATCATGACCGCCGCCTTGGCCTTCGCGTCAGCCGCCAGGGCCGCCGCGCTCCCCCATCCTGTCGCTGTTGCCGCGTTAGCCCCCGTCTCGGCTGCCGCTGCATCGGGCGTGGCGTCGGCTCCCGTGATCGGATTGCGCTCGCGTGCGGGGCTGCGGTGGCGGGGGGCGACGGTGGCGGCTTCGGCGGCCTGCTTCGCGTTGTGGCGCGAGACGAAACCTTGAGCCAACGTGTTCGCCCAGGCTGCCTGGCTCGACGTCACGCCTGCCGCGCCAAGAAAGGCCTTTGGGATGAGGTCGGGGATACCCACATGGGGAAGCGCCGCCCCGTTGTAAATTTCAGGGGCGGTGGCCGCGGCTTCGGTGAAGTACGCGGCGAGGGGGCGCGAGGGCGGGTCGGGTGGCAAGCCCGCTCGCTCGCTTATCGACTTGTAGCCTTCGAGCGTGGAGATGCCTGCCGCGCCTTCGGTCGGCATAGGGCGCGAGTCAGTGCCAAGCCCGGGCACGCCGACTGGCACACAGCGCAGGTTCTCACTAAACCAGTGATGGTGATCCGACCTCGGATCAGTGTATCGAAAGACCAACTTCGAGGCGGAGCCCGCGGCCTTCTCGAAGGCGTCGGAACCAGGGATTTTCACCACCGGCGCGCGCTCACGCGCGCGGTGGGGCGCGAGGGCCTCAGCCGTGCCGACTAGCGGAGGACCACCGCCATAGAGGCTTTCCTTCATGATCTCGGGGAAGGTGGTCGCGTGATGATCGCCATGCCTGGGCCCCTGAAAACTCTCGCGCATCTTTTCATTCACGAGCATCGAAGGCAGCCCCGCTCCCGAAGCAAAGAGGCTTGATGGAGCGTCCGAGTCGATGGCGAGGACACCAGCATTCGCGGCGTCGCCCGAGATGAGCGCCGCAGCCTCGAAACCGTTACGCCTCTCCACTTTGATCGGAGGGCCGTTGCCGCCATCGCCACTCGGGATCTCGCCGTGGCGCGACCATCTGGAGAACGTCTCGACCGTGCTCGCGCGGCCCGAGCGAGCCGCTGCTTCGAGGCTTCGAGTGCTCGGCTGCACGCTCCCGTTGAGTACGAGCCCAAAGCGCCCGGGACCCCGCTCCATCAGCCCGGGGGAATCCACTCCAGCCGCTTCCGCAAAGCCCTCCGGCGCGAGCGCGGCGATCGAGTCGACAGTAGCGCGCGCGCGCCGCTCGGAGAGCGGTGCGTCCGGGTACATGACCTGCGCCACCTCGGGCCGCAAGTGCAACCGGGTGCGCACCGGCGATGGGTTGTTCGACTTCCACGACCGTTCGCCTGGAAACACGTTCGACTGGCCGGCCGCTGAGACCGCCGCCGCATCCGCCGCAGCAGCGGTCCACTCCTGCTCCTTCAGCCCGACTGCCCCCGGGCCGACGACGGCATGCTTCTTCTTCTCGCCGAGCGCGTCGGTCGACAGACCCGCCGGACCGTGAGCGCCGTTAGGGCTGGCGGGACGCGGTAGGGCCAGCGGGACCGTTGCCCCACGCTCTGCTGCCCTTGCCTGCAAGGACTCGCTCGTCATTGGCCCACTGTACTCGAGCGGCGAGGCCGTGTGCTTAGGCCTCAGCTCGCCCGGGTTGTTGCGTGGCATGTAATCGATAAAGTGCGCGCCCGCGTTCTTCAACCCAGTCTCGTGCGACCAGTCGCCGGCGTAGTCGAAGCCGGCCTCTGCCCTGGCGGCAGCCCCTCGCTCAGCTCCCTTTGCCTGCGACGACTCACCGCTGTACCTGAGCGGTGTGGCAGTGGGCTTAGGCCGCATCTCGCCCGGGTTCTTGGGCGCCATGTACTCGATGAACTGCGCGCCCGCGTTCTTCATGTCCGTCTTGTGTGACCACTCGCCGTAGTAGTCGGATGGCTCGCCGCTGTACTTGAGCGGCGAGGCAGCGGGTTTGGGCACCAGACCGGGCGGGCTCTTGGGCGGCATGTACTCGATGTGCTTACTGCCGGCGATCTCTGCCGAACTCTTTTGTGTCCACTTGCCGGCGTAGTCAAAGTCAGCCGCTTTACTGTGCGAGGGTGGCGCGCCAGGTGAGAACGTGATGTGCTTGGTCTCACCCTGCACCAGGCGTGAGCGTGGCGAGCCGGTTTCCACGGACAGGGCCTTTGATTTTGGATGGCGCCAAGTCGGCGAACGAACATGCACCTCAGGCCGGGGTGACCGGACGGTCGAGCCGAGCACCACCATGTTGCCGAAAATTTGGACGTTTCGCTTTGTGGTTATTCCCTGTTTAGGTTGCGAAGAGTGCAAACAAGCAAGGACGCCCTCTTCGGATGCTCACGCGTGAGTTGAGTGGTGGCTGGGAGTTCAGTTGCGGACTTGACTTGGCTTGACTTTTTTTGTTTCTTGCTCTGCTCGCGTGAGCGGTGGCTGTTCAATGTCGCGACCGAGCACGTGCTCGGATGCCTCGCATGTACGGCCGATAACCATCGCGCTCCGGAACAAGGCCCTGCCGCCCGACAGCCCCAATGCGTGGGTGACTCTCGATGTCACGATGCATATGCCGCCCAACGGGCTGGGCGATGAGCCGCCGACACTCACCCCGGTGGAGCCTCCACCTCCTACGCATTGGGAGGGCACGTGGAAGGAGACTGCCCCGTTCTACGCCTCGCCAGAATCCAGGTCGGGCCGAAAACCGTTGCACGGCTCATTTTCCCGCGGGCCGAGCGCAATTTGGCGCAAGGTAGAGCTTCCGGACAGGCCACCTTTTTACTACTCGGAACAGTTTGGCATCTCCACATGGAAGCGGCCGTTGCCTCCTCCGCCGATGCACCCGATCGCCATTCCCTCGACGGATTTCAGAGCCGTGCAGCCGGAGTGGGACTTGCTCACAGACGAGGACCGGCGCAACCTCCTCTACGGGCTGCAGCGATTGAGCGAGCTTCAGGTGCCGACTGCACCGCCGATGCCGGCGCATGGTGAGGTGGAGGAGGGGGAGGAGGAGGAGGAGGAGGAGGAGGAGGGGGGGCGGGATGGCGCTCAGGCGAGTCGGCTGCCACTGCTCTCGGTCACCGCGAAGCAGCAGGGCGCCGATCTGTTGCCAAGCGAGCCCCTGCACCTCGACGTGAACGCGATGCGGGCGCGCAAGCAATCCAAATTAGTGGAGGACGCGGCAAGTGAGGAGGTGGCTGCCTCGAGGACGAAGCGTTTGGAGCACGCGCGGCGGACGAAGGAGCAGCTGTATGCGCTGCAGGCCAAGATGGCGGCCAAGGCAGCCGCCAAGGCGGCCACGTCCGCCGAGCGCCGTCCCGAGCGCACGCAGGAGTCGGTCGCTTCTTCAAGCGCCGTCCCGAGCGCCCCCGCTCCGAGCTTCGTTGGAGGGGCTGAGTTGATCAATCCGGCCCTGGCCGCCAAGCTGGCCGCCCTTTTTGACGAGCCGCAGCCGAAGAAGACGGAGCTGGCACCCAAGCCGCCGGACGCGCCCAAGCCGCAGAACCCGGCGCGCGTGTCCAATTTGTACGGCCCTTCCAAGCGCGTCGCTGCCTCGATGGCTGTCCAGCCGCTCTCCTTGAAGCAGATAGAGGATCAGCTCGTCGAGAAGTGCAAGGCGCTGCGCTCGGATGAGCAGGCGCTGCACAAGCTCCGCGACCAGATCCATCGCGAGAAGCTCGAGGTGCAGCGCGCGAAGATGCAGGCGCCCGGGTACGTGGACTTCGTGCGCGACAAGAATCCGAAAGCGGTACCCGAGTTTGCGTGGGCGCGGCGCGTGGAGCAGCTGGGCGAAAAGGCGCGGCAGCGGCGCGAGCACGAGCGCGATCATCACGAACGGTACACGCTGCTGGTTCAGGACGAGCTGCATCGCGCCGTGGTGAGCGCGCGCGGGCGGCTGCAAGCCGATCCCCACGGAAGCTCCGTCGGCGGGGACCCGTCGACGCTTCTGCTGCCGGGGCTCGGCTCGCCGCGCACGCCGGCGCTGCCACCGCGCAAGGGGCCGTCGACACTCAAGGCCGGGCCGGGCACAATGTACTCGAAGGAAAACGCCAAGGGCCGCGCCAGGCGGCTGGCGGCCATGCTCAACTCAAAAGCGCCGGTGCCCAGTTGGGACTTTCCTCGGCCGAGTCGTCAACAGCCTGAGGTCGCCTAGTGTCATGCCGTTCCGTGTGTGCAATCACAACCTGGTATCGTTCGCTTCGCACCCGCGTCGTTCCGATCACTTCATCTTTTGTGTTCTATCGCGGGGGTCCTCCCGCGAAAAATGTCTCAAGCGTTCAGTCACCAGTTCGTGCCGGATGACGAGGGGCTTTTCTGCCTCTTCTGCGGCCGCACGGCTGCCGAGCACGGCGACCGCGGCGCCCAGGCGGCCGGAGGCCGAGCGCTCACGCTCGCTCGAAACGCACCCGCGGACATTGGCGCGGTTGTCGACGAGGAGGATGACTGGGATGCCATCCAGCAGGAGCTCAAGAAGCTCACGCGGAAGTGCCAGCAGGAGTCGGAGGCGAGGGAGAAGGCGGAAATATTGCTCTCCGAGATGAAGAACGCGTTCGAGAAGCTGCGGGAGGACGTCGGCGGAATTCGCACATGGGGCCAAAATTCTGATCGGCAGCTCGGCCACTACGATACCGGCAAGCCGTCGCTCGTCGAGATCCGCGGCGTTCTGCGTCAGATCTCGTGCGGCGGCGCGCACACGGCAGCGCTCACCGATGATGGCCAGCTGTACATCTGGGGGCGCGGCAACGAGGGTCAGCTTGGGCTGGGCGACTACCGGCCACGCACGGTCCCTGCGCTGCTCAAGACGCTGGGCGACCCCTCCAAGGGGACGACGGTGCTGCAAGTGGCGTGCGGCCTCTCGCACACGATTGCGCTCGTCGACAATGGCGATGTGTACACGTGGGGCGCCAACGACGAGATGCAACTCGGCCTCGGCGCCACATTCGGACGCAAGGTCAACCGTCCCGAGCTAGTGGCAGAGCTGGGCAACAAGGGCGTGCTCCGCGTGGCGGCGGGGAAGAACTTTTCGATGGCGCTCACCGAGAGCGGTGACGTGTACAGCTGGGGCGCCGGCAGCGCGCTGCAACTCGGCCATGGCTCGAAATCGAATGAGGAGGTGCCACGTATCATCGAGACGCTTCGCGACGTTCGCAAGCTCGGAGGGGGCTCAAGTGCGGAGCATGCTGCGGCGCTGGTGCCCGACCAGGGCATTGGGGACGCCGACGATGAGGGGGGCGATGAGCTGTACGAGGCTGAGGACCACCTCGACAAGGCGCGTGGCCGGCGTGAGGATGCGTTGCGCGCGATGCGTGCTGACATCGAAGGGCTGCAGCTGCAGCTGCATAAGCTTGAGGCGAAGCTGACTGGTCCGGGCGTCAACGATTCCGAAGCGAGTCGGCTGCACACGCTGCGCGAGGCGATGAAGGGCGAGGTGTCCGAGCTCGAGATCCTGCTCACCGCCAAGGCGCAGCTCTCCGAGAGTATGGCGCTCCTCAACAAGCACAAGACCAACGATTTCCGCACCTCGATGCTGATGAAGTGGTCTCGCGGCGGCGCTGCCGGCGACGGCGGCGGCGGCGCGGAACGGCGCGTCGACGTGGGGGATGGGGGCGGCTTCACGCCGCGCACGATGTCCCGCAAGCAGACGGAGCTCAAGCAAATGCAAGGGGATCGGCAGATGATGCTTCGCGAGCTGCGCGACATTGATGAGCAGCTCGAGCAGATCGAGATCGAGAAGGCACGGCTGGAAGAGGCTCTGGACGAGGATGCGGACATCACCGAGGCGCTGGATGAGCTGCGCGAGCAGCTCGGCCACTCGAAGAAGGAGAAGCTCTCGCAGATGCAGCTGCTCGAGCAGTCCGAGCGCGCTCTTGCTGCTGAGCTTGGAGTTGCCCTGGACGGTGCTGGTGGAGCACCCGCCGAGGCGCCAAAGATGGGTGGAGCTCGTGCCGGCGGTGCTCGTGCCGGCGGTGCAGGCGTGGGAGGAGCCGACGGCGCCGGCGCAGGCGGTGGGCTCGACGCTGGCACCCTCAGCTTCATGCGCACCGTCGGCAGGTTGTGGAAGAAGCTCGAGGCTTCATCCATTGAGCGCATCAACGTCGGGCAGCAGGAGGCGCTCGGTGTGAAGGATCTGCTCAAGCTCTCGAACGTGGCCATCGACGCGGTCGCGGCGGAGGTGAAGCGCGCCGCGGCAGCGCGCACCACATCCGACGGCGAGCTCTCCGGTCTGCTCTACGACCTCATCCTCGATGCGTGCTCCGCACGCAAACGGCTGAACGACTACACCGAGGGCCTGCTTTCACAGACTGCACAGCGGTTGGACCTGTACAAGGCGCAGGCGCAGGCGCAGGCGCAGGCGCGTAAGTAGGAGTGCGCCTGCCTGCCGTGGCGTGGGGTGGGGCGGATTGTCGAGGGACACCCCGGACTCAGTCTTTGGATACGTTCTCAATCGCCTTCGGCCTTGTCAATCCACAATCGATGCGAATCCGGCACGAATGTGTATAATGTAATGGCAGCCTTACGACGCTGCAAATTACACCTTAAGTTTCCGGTCAAAAGACACCGCCGGGAGCCGGGGACCAACAAGTAAGTTTGACAGCCTATAGCCCTAGCGTAGCGTGCACTATCAATAAACGATGTCGAACTCGAGTCTCTCTCCGTCGTCATGACCTCATGTGACTCTATCTTCTGCTCAGATCTTGTAGAGGAGCTTGCCCTTGCTCTTGCCCTCCTCAAGGTACTTATGGCCCGCGACGGCGTCGCTCAGCGCAAAGGTCTTGTCGATGCCCACCTTAAGGTCGCCAGACTGGATCCAGCCAAAGACCTCGTCGGCGCGCATCATGAGCTCAGCGCGCGTGGTCACGTAGTCGAGCAGCTTGGGACGCGTCATGAACAGGCTCTTCTTAATGAGCTTGATGGGCGGGAAGGCGGGCACCGGGCCCGAGGCGTTGCCAAAGGTGACGAAGATGCCGCGACGGTCGAGGGAGTCGATCGAAATATCCATCGTCGATGCCCCGATGCCGTCGATGACGCACTTGACGCCCTGGCCGCCTGTGATCTCCATCACCTTCGCCACGATGTCGACAGACTTGTAGTCTTCGTACGGTGTGCCTGGCATGCAGCCAGTCACGATCAGCTCATCCACGCCCGTGGCCGCGCCAACGTCTTCCTTGCCCTTCGGGCACGTGCCGATCACCTTGTACCCCTTGAGCTTCGCCATCTGTGCGGCCCACTGGCACGTGCCGCCAGCCACGCCGTGGATCAACATCCACTCGCCCGGCTTGACGAGACCCGCATGCGCGTGGTTCGTCAGGTAGTGTGCCGTGAAGCCCTGCGTCATGCATGCCACCGCCGCCTCGAGCGACACACCGTCGGGCACGTTGACCACCTTGGCAGCCGGCACGGCCGTATACTCGCAGTAGGTGCCAAGTACCGAGTACGCGACGCGCTGCCCAACAGCGAGGCCCTCGGCCGCCGCCTTGGGGGTCACCTGGACGATGACGCCTCCGCCCTCCTGGCCCGAGATGAACGGGAGCGCCTGCGTGTACGCGGGGCCACCCTTGCGGAAGTACGTATCGATGAAGTTGATGCCAGTGAACTCGTTCTTGACAAGCACCTGCCCGTCAGTCACCTTGGGCGTGGGGAAGTTGGTCTCAAATTTCAGATTTTCAGCCGGACCATTCTCCCGCACAACCACCGCCTTCATCGTCGGCGGCAGCGCCGTGGACATGGCGCGCCGGGAAGACGAGCCGGAATTGAGGCCGTTCATGGCAGGTTGTGCGGCAAGCTGCATGAGCGCGCGGATTGGAGACGGTTGCCGCCACGTGACGCGCTGCGCGATGGACGTGAACATCCGGCGACGGTCCGTCGGCATTGCGTTGAGACGAGGGAAGAATTTTGTGTGACGAACCCGGTTTTCCTGTGAATAACGGAACCGTCAACACAACCTCACCGGGCCTTCGCCAACCCCGGGAAAGGTTCGAAGACGACGCCTTTGGAGGTGAGCAGCTGGCCGAGTGGCGAGTCGGGTTTGATCGGCGGCTTGAACGGGTAGAACTTGCCAGGGGAGCCTGGGTTCTTGATGAGCTCTTCCTTGATGATGACCTCGATGGCCTCGCGCCCGTGCGCTATGTCGTAGACCTGCTGCGCGTGCGACGCGGGCACGCAAACAACACCATCCTGATCCCCGATGATCGCGTCGCCAGGGCGCACAGCCACCCTGCCGCAGCTGATGACGCCGTTGCACTCCCAGGGCTGCATGGCGGCGGGCCCCTGCTTTGGCGTGGTGGAGTACGAGAAGACGGGGAAGCCGTAGTTGAGCAGCTCGTCCGTGTCGCGCACCGACCCGTCAGTCACCAGCCCACCCACCTGCCGCTGCTTCAGTCGGAGGAACTTGATGTCCCCGCCCACTGACTCCCATGGGCCGACGGACGCCATCACTAGGACCTCGTTCGGGCCACACCTCTCGAAGGCCTCATACTCGGGCGACTCTGTCCCGGACGGCTTGTCCATCGCAATGTCCGGCCGCTGCGGCACGAAGCGAAGTGTCACCGCGCGTCCAGCACACTTCATGCCTGCGCGGAGAGGTCGAGCGCCCTCGATGAAGGCAGTCGGCCAGCCCAGGACCCAAAGGCCATCGATGAGCGCCTGCGTCGATAGGGTGTTGAGCTTATCGAGGAGCTCATCCGAGACGGTCGTTGCGGCCGCCGCCGGCCCTAGCGCCATCGAGCGTACCCACTGCTGCTTAGCGGCCACCGGCACGAAATGGCTTGCCGCGGCGGCCGCCAGCGGTCGCGCCACTGCAGAGCGAATGGCACAAATGAGCATGGGTCTTTTCCTGCGATGGGAGCAGGAGATTGAGCAGTGGAAAGGGCGGCCATGAGCGTCGGAAACCAGGGGAGTTGCCGGGAAAGCTTGGCGAGATAAGTCCCCAGACCGTGTCCGAGATTCGGTCGTAGGTCTTCTCTGTTCTCCTGTTAAGGGCCTTTAACAAGTGTGTCCACGAAAAGTCGAGCCGAGAACACGAGAGGCACGAGGTCCGGCGAGCATGGCGCGCGGCCTAGCTCGCGAGCAATCCAAGGCGAAGAACGAAAAGGCTCAGCAGAATGCGAACAAAGGCAACCAGGAGGGGCTCTCCGCCGCGGCTCGCGCCGAGCGTGATGCAGCCAAGCTGCAGGAGAAGCAGGCGGCCAATGCCGCCAAGAAGGCGGAGCTCCTCGCTACACAAGGCTCGGAAGCGTTGGCCAAGCTGGAAGCGGAGGCTGCTGCGAAGCGCCAGGCGCACAAAGAGCGCCAGTTGAATTCTACGCAGGTGGCCAAGGCGAACGCGTCGAACGCGGCGCATATCGTTCGCACGATCCCGATTTCGGGTGCTTCCGCTGCCGCCGCCGCGGGCTCGAGCGTCGGGAAGAAGAAGATGACCCCGGAGGAGAAGATCAAGGCGGCGGCCGCAGCGGCAGCACTGGCGGCGATCGGGGGGCAGCCGAAGAAGAAAGAGAAGAAGAAGAAGGAGGAGGAGGAAGCCGGGCCGTCGTCGTCTGCGGCCGCAGAGGAGGAGGCAGAGCCGGAGGAGGCAGAGCCGGAGGAGGACGAAGAGGCGGGCGGTGAGGACGGAGCGGATCCGATGGACGAGGAGGACGAGGATGACGAGAAGGCGGGCGCAGAAGAGGAGCCGGAAGAGGTGGACATGTCGCTGTACGCGCGCGCGCCGGCGACGGAGGAGGAGTCAGCCAAGCGCGCAGTCTGGGCTGCCACTGCCAAAGCTTCCGCTGAGAAGGCCGAGGCGGCGGCGGAGGCCGCCCGCAAGCAGAAACAATTCGACGACGTGAAGACAGCGATCGCAGCGGCCAAGGACGCAAAAATCTCGGTGGCCGACTTCCAGGTGCTGCTGACAGCCGCGGGCCACTGAGGGGCGCCACTGAGGGGCCACTGCGGTCCTTTTTGGAGCGGCCGAGCGCTCCCGCCCCTCTGAGTCAGAGGTGGCGAGCGCCATGCTGCGAGGGGCCCAAGAGCCGTCCCTCGGGCACCAGAGAGATCGCACGTCAACGCGCGTGTGAACAAGGTTCATCTTGTTTGAAGCGCCCGGTATGGTGTGGAGGAATGCACGCATGCCGACGCGAGTCGAGAGGAGTGCAAGTTAGTGTACACGTGTGTGTCTGATCCTGTGTGCCATTAGAAGCGGGGAAGCAGTCTGACCCCAGATTGGCATTTTATTGCACAGTGAGCACCTCAAGACCGTCTACACGGCTCGTAGTCTAAACGAGTCTACGGCTCACTCCACCCGGAGACTCCGACCACCCCGCGCCTACGGGCGGGGCCTAGCGCCTGCCGTCGCCGCGCTCCAGCACCGCGGCGGAGCGTCGCGCCGCGTCGGCACAGTGGCCATGCGGTGCCGACTACACTCACTACACTCGTCAAAAGGCGAGGTGTACTAGGGGCGGCTATACCCGGGCCTGCCCCACCCCTGCGCGCTCACGCCAGGCGTCCCGAGTCGGTTTTCCTCCCGGCCGCGGCCGTCCTGCACAGCCGCACTTCGCACCCGCTGCGGCGCTGCCCAGTCTCGCTGCTCGTCCGTACATCGTGCCCCAGCCATCTTCCGTGCCCTCTTTGCCATCCCGAGCCGCACCCTGCCGAAACGCCGCCACGTGTGAGCCTACGTTGCCTTCAATCTGCGAAGAGGTCGAAGGCCGCGGCGGAGGTGGCAGAGGCGGCGGGCGAGAGGACCTCCGCCTCGGGCCCCTCAAGGCTCTCAGCGCGACGGCGCTTCTTTTGCTCGGTGGTGGTGGCACGTCTCGCGTGGCTCTCACTGCCGTCGGAGCCCTCGGGCCGCTTGGTGCCACGCGGCGCTGTCATGAGCGTCGGCGGGCGCATCGTCATATCGAGCTTCTGCCAGCGAGGCGCAATGCCGGCTTCCGCCGAAAGCAAGCTGCCGTCGGCGTCGGCCGCCGCCTTTGGGCTAACCGTCGGCGATTTGGCACAGTGAGTCAAGGTAGGCGCCGCTGCGGCCAGCGCGGTGGGCACGGCGGCGTCAACGTTGGTGTCTTGGTCAGCGACATTCTCCTTGTCGGCTGCGGCTGCGGCCGCAGCCGCACGGCGCGAGTGCGGCGGCGGCGGCGGCAGTCCCAGAAGGATGCTCTCAAGTCCACAGGCGCGTGCAGCCTCGAGCAGCGCTGAGGGCAGGGCACCGGGCGGGGGACGCTGCGCTGGTGCCTTGGCCTCGGTACGTCCCACCGCATCGGCCTCGGCTGGTCCTACAGAAGCCGATACCGCAGCCTTAGTCGCCTTGACTGCTGACGCTGGTGCAGGCGGCGGCTTCTCGGCCGATGCCTTCTCGGCCGCTGCCTTCTCCGCCGCCGCCTTCTCCGCCGCCGCCTTCTCTGTCGTCGCCTTCTCCGCCGCCTTCTCAGCCTCTGCAGCCGCCATTACGTTCGCCTCCGCCATCGCTGGGCGTGCGACCGTTACGTCCGATGCGGCCACCGCCGCATCCTCCTCCGCCTTCTTCGCTGCTCCCTCTGCCTCCTTCGCCGCGGTGAACGACTCCAGAGTCGCCGGCCGCAGAGAGCTGCGTCGAGCAAAGTGCGGCAGCGCGGAGCCATCGGCGCCTCCAGGGGCCCCGCTGCTGCTCGAAGCTGGCACCACTGCCGGTGGACGCTGCCCCTTAGCCGCGGCGCCCTTTGCAGGCGTGCGGGCGAGCAGTGATCGTGGTTCGCTCGTGTGAGCGGCAGGCGTGCGGGTAAGCAGCGATCGTGGGCCGCTCGCGTGAGCATCCGCCCACTCAAGCGGAGGCAGCAACCGGGAGGCGGCCGGCGACGCCACTGAGACGCTCGATGGCGCACGCAGCCCAGACGCGAGGGCGGGGACGCCAAAGGGCACCCGAACGGGCGCGCCGAAGGGAATGGCTTCGGGCGCGCCGCCGAAGCGCACGGCGAGACGTGCTTTGAAGGGCGAGGCGACCGGAGGCGGAGCGGCGGCAGGAGCTGCGGGGGGCATGCCATCGAGCTCGTCATCGAGTTCGAGCTCGTCGGCAGTGGACCACCCCGGTCTGGCCATGTGCGCAACGACCGGCGCGGCGACCTGCCACTGGCCTTCTGACAACCGCCGTGCCTCCTCCTGCTTGCGCGACTTGGGCGTTAGCACGCCGGCGCCGTCGTCGTACTCGACCGCTGCTGTCGGCAGATAGCATATTGCGGTGGCGCTGGCGGCAGCCGGGAGGTGAGGCTCAGGAACGGGCTGGGGTGCGGGCGGCGAGAGGGGACGCGCTTGTTGCCATGGCAACTCTGCACACGTGTTCGCGTCTTGCACAGCCGCCGCAGCGTCTTCGACGGCCTCCTCCTCCGCCACCGCCGCTGGTGCCTCAATGACTGCCTCCACTGCCTTCTCGATCACCTTGACTGCCTCTGCCGCCGCCTCCGCCGCCTCCGCCGCCTCCTCCGTCGCCTCCTCCGCCGCCTCCTTTGCTGCCTGCGCGATCTCGGCGATCTCCACGACCTCCTCCGCCTCTGACACTGCTGCCTCCGCCTCCATCGCCGCCTCCTCCACCTCCATCGCCGTCACCTCCACCTCCATCGCCGTCACCTCCGCCTCCACCGCGTCCATTGCTTCCCACACTGCCTCCGCGGGCGCCGCGGACGCGGGGGGCGCGGGCGCGGCAGGTGCGGCAGCTGCCGCCTCCGCCTCCGCCTCCGCCTCCGCCTCTGCCTCCGCCTCCGCCTCCGCCTCCGCCGCGCGCGCCGCCGCTGTCGCCTTCGCCTCGCGCGTCTCCACCGCATGCTGCTGCGCCTGGCGCGCGGTGGCCTGCTCGGCCGTCAGTGCGCGCGCGATCGCCGCAAGCTCACCGTCGAGCAGCAGGAGCTCCGAGCGCCAGACGGTGGCTGCCGCGTCCGCGGCGTGCATCGCGTGCATAATCCCCGCTGCGTGCTCGCCGCACAGCGCCGCCAGCCGTCGCTCAGTCTCCTCGAACTCTGCCGCGAGCACCGCCATATCCTTTAGCGAGCGCTCTCGGCTCGCCGCCTCCTCGGCCTGCACAGTGTTCAGCAAGCGACGCACGTCGCACAGTTGTCCGTAGTGCACATCAGCGCGCCGCTGCTCCGATGCAGCAGCTGCGCGCTCCGATGCGGCTTCCGCACGCTCTGCGCTCAAGATGCTCATGACCTGCTGCAGCTCCGCGGCACAAGTAGAATGCGCCGCCTGCTCATGGTGCAGCGCCACGTCGGCCGTATCGGCGCGCGCGCGCAGCGTGTCGGCCGCAGCCATGAGCTCGTGCACCTGGGCGGTAAGCTCGCGGTTGGCCGCCGCGACCGCCGATGCGCGCTGCTCGAGCGAGGTGATGTGGGCCATCAGCGGTGCAAGAGCCGATTCTTCGCGCTCACGGAGCGAGCGCAGCGAGGCGTTTTCCTCGCCGAGTTCGCGCAGGCGGCGCTGCAGCTTGACGAGCTCATCGCGGTGCTGGGCCTGAAGCACGTGCAGCACCGAGTCGCTGCGTGCCGGCTGCGTCGCCAGCAGCGCCTTGGCTCCCGCCGCCTCGAAGCGTGCGGCCATCTGCTGGTAAGCGGAGAAGTACGCCTCGGCCTGCAAGCGCAGGTCATCGAAGAGGGCGCTTGAGTCGACGGTTGCTGTCGGGGCCGACGATGGTGCGACGACGCCTGCGAAGCGTGGCATCGGAAGATCGCGTCGGGGCTCCTTCGCGTCGGGGCTCTCCGTCGCGTCGGGACCGTCCGGGCGGCCCTTCACGGGGCTGGTTGCCTCTTACCCCCCCCCGCTGGTTGCGTACGAGAAGCCTGCCCAACCTGTCTTGCTTTGTGTGAGCCGAAAGTGGGGAAGGCGCCGTATCGGTCGCCCCCCCCAAGCAGCTAAGAGCGCTCAGCGAGAGGCGGAGCTCGCGTACGTCGAAGCTGAGTAGGCGCC
>PJAB01001090.1:0-17362 GCA_002887195.1 Chrysochromulina parva
ACTACGGCCTCCTGCTCGCCATCAACGTGATGTCGGGCGGCTACGCGACGATGCAGACCGAGCGTCTCTACGCGCGGTACTTCCAGCAGAGCGAGAAGCTGCGCCGGCGCCACGCTGGCAAGCTCTTCGAAGCGCAGAACGGCAAGCTGAGCGCCGCGCTTGGCGCGCACGCGCTCGTGCTCGAGGTGGCGAACGCGCCGGGCGAGGAGGGCGGCAGCGGCCACTACCGCTTCCACACGCGGACCGAGCTGATCCTCATCATCGCCAAGCTGCGCGTGCAAGCGCCCAACGTCTCGGCCGCCGATCTCGCGGACGGGGGCGTGGCGTACGCCAAAACCTATGTCGCCCGGTGGGGTGACGCCGACGGAACCAAGCTCTTGCCGGGCGCGCTTGGATACACGGTCTGGATCGTGCAGCCCGACGGCACGCTCGCACGCCTCTTTGGCCGCGAGTGCTGGGGCCCGGTTGTCGCCGCCGCCATCGGAGTGGACGTGAAAGGCCTGTTGCCCAAGGGCGAGCGCGATGATCGCTTTGGCTACCCGATGCCGCTCACGCCGCCCGTGAGCACGCAGGAGCGCAACGAGCAGGTGCGTGAGCTGAGCTCCGCGCTCGAGGCGGCTAGGACGACGCTCGCACAGCTCGCGCACGCATCCGGCCCGGGCGCAGTGACGGCGGTGGAGGCGGTCGTGGCGCGGTGCGGCGAGCGCCGCACGATGCTCGAGGCCGAGTTCGCGCCGTTGATTGCGGCGGACTGTGCGGCCGCGATGGACGCCGACCCCTCACTCGAGCCGGCGCTCGACGCCTTCGTGCAGGCGCACGAAATCGTCATGATGCACGAGGCGAGGCCGCAGGTGACGGGCTGGATGAACGCGCAGATCGAGGTGCGCGTCGCCCAGCTGCGCGCGACGTGGACGGGGAGCCTCGAGGCGCTCGAGCTCGCCGTCGAGGCGATGCGCAAGAAGGCGGCAGACGACGCGATCGCGGGCGGCCAAAATGCTCGGAAGTCTAAGGGCGACGTGGTGCGCCTACAGCTCGTGCTTCCAGCGGGCGACAACCGCGCGCAGTTACCGCTCATCTCCACACCCGATCTCGAGATCTCGTTTAACGCGAAACACCCGAACAGCCGCGTCGTCTGCCTGAACAAGGCCGTTTGCACCGATCTGGGATTCGTGCATCTCTTTGACGGCAAGGCGTGCAAGTGCCTCCAAGTGAGCTTGAAGTTCAGCCCGACTGACGAGATCACGATCACGTCAAAAAAGCTCGGCACCAGCCTCAAGCCAGGATGGATGGGCGCCGAGCTGCGCGCCGTGCTCGTGCGCAAGGCTGCGGGCGTCACGGCGAAGGAAGATGAGGAAGGCGATGCTTGAACTTCCGATCGTGTTCGTTTGTGTAGGTCCTTCAAACACTGAAGTTTTCCGCCTCGACGAAAAATGCTGAAGCGCTCGCTCACCCCACAGATCATCCTTCGGGTCGAGAACGCCCCAACGGTATTGGGGTTCTCGACCAAAATACTCCACTATCTGCACAAGGAGGTTCCATAGGAGGTAGGCAGCTCAGACGATGAGGAAGATGTGAGCTTCATCCCTCCCCTCAAGTGGTGAGAGATGTCTGTACAGGATGAGTGAACCACTCACGTTGACTGATATTAATTTTACCGAAGGAGACGGAGAAGGAGTTCTGTAACGACCAGGAGACCAAGCTGGTGACCAAGGAGGAGGGCATCCCGGACGGCTGGGAGGGCATGGACTGCATCGTGAGTTGCCCTAGCCGACGCGTGTGCGATGCGAAAGTGTGAATGAACATTCTCTCAGCCCCAGTCAGTCATCAGTCAGTTTCGTCGCGGTCCCCCCGCGCTCACCACCATTCCGACCCCGAAATGATACAAGGCGTGAGAAAGTAAGTGCACTCCGCTACAAATAGCTTGGAAGACTCTTAGTGTTGACATCATGCGATTGTGTTCGCGGCGTTTCGGAGATTGAGTTCTCGCAAAAATGGTCTTGATGCGCGACGCGACCCATCCCCCAAAGTAGGGACCTGAATCGCCCAAAGATGGGCCTTGACGCGTGTGGTGCTGACAAACAACGACTCGTCGGCAGCGGTGCTGGCAACCAGGCAATCTCGAGCGATGCTGACTCCCAAAACACACGACACGCACGGCATCAATCAGTGCGGTCATCTTGATTTTTCGAGCGCACGACTGAATCGAAGAGACGAAAGTCTTGCCGGATTTGAGGCGTTCGGGACGGCGCGCGGGATGGAATGGTGGTCGAATGCGTGACCCCTCCAATGCCCGTGACTGGATTGAGCTGGCCAGGCTGCACCATGCGCAGCGTGACCTCATCCGTGCAGTTGACGCGCTGCAGAACTCGCTGCGCATCGAACCGAGCAACAGCAACGTGTGGGAGATGGCGGCGGACGCCTACCACGAGCTGAGCGAAACCAATTGGAGCTACGCAAGCTGGGCGATTATCAGCGTTCGGCACGCGCTGCGACTGCGTCCGGGCAGTGCCTCTTCGTGGACTAACGTGGCCAAGGTGCTCGGCGAGAGCGGCCGGCACGACGAGGCCGTCGACGCCACCACGCGAGCGCTGCACCTCGACGGGAGCTTCCACACGCGCTACCAGCATGCGGAGGCGCTCACGTCGGGCAAGCGGCGGGCGGAGGCGCAGGTGGTGTATCGCGAGCTGCTCCAACGCGCCGACGCGCCAACGCAGCCGACGCTTGCGGACGTGCACAACCACTTGGCAGTATCATTGCTCGAATCGGAATCGTACCACATAGACGGCCGATCGGCTGCCTTCGATGGCCTTGAGGGCCGCGAGAGCGAGCTGTGCCGAGGTGGCCACGACACGTCGGGGGTAGTGCTGCGAGGGCTTACGACGCCGTGCGACGCCGTCAGCGACGCCTTAGCTGCGAGCCGCGCGGCGCTGCGCTTGCGGCCCGCGTGCCGCTACGCGCACGCCCAAAACTATTACCAGGTGCTCGCGACCTCTGATGACCTCTGATGGCCTCTGATGACCTCTGAATGACCTCTGATGACCTCTGATGACCAGGTGCTCGCGACCTCCTTCCATCGACGTGATCGTCTCGACTTGGCGACTGCAGTGCTCTGGCCGATCGCCGCGAGCGCCTGGAGCGGCTGGGCATCGGCAATGAGCGGTTCGCACAAGGGCGGCGGCAGCGGCGGTGGCGTGAGCGGTGCGAACGCGGTGGTTGCGGAGGCAATCCCTCGGTACGCACGCGCAGGGCTGCAGGCGCTGGCATGGCAGCAGCAGCAACAGCAGCAGCAGCAGCAGCCTAGGTTCGGTGAGGCGGCGGCGGCGGACGAGACATGGCGGGTACTCGAGTGGCTTGGTGAGCCCTGGCATGACCCTAACGCTTATGCGACGGCGATAGCTGCACTCTCTGGCGAGGCTACACAGCTCCCGCCGCCATCCTCTGCGCCGCCATCCTCTGCGCCGCCATCTTATCCTTCTCGCGCGCACGCCACAGGCCGTTTTGTTGAGCGGCTGCAGGAGCGGGCCGCCGGGGCCACTGTGAATGCTACCGTGGCTACTGTGAATAACACTGTGAGTGCCACTGTGAGTGCCACTGTGAATGCCGCCGGGGCCGCTGTGGGTGCTGCCGGCGAGGCCGCTCCCATCGCTGCTAGGGCGATCGAGTCGATCAGCCAACCATCCGAGATTGGGTCCGAGATTGGGTCCGAGATCGAATCGATCAGCCAACCATCGCAGCAGCAGCAGCAGCCATTTGGGGCGCCATCGAGCATGCTGCACGCGCCGCCGCAACGGCCGCCGCCGCCACACCCGCCAAGCACGCGATCACTCGAGCGGCCCTCGGGCGTGATCGTCTACCTCTGCTGCTCTGACCAAGCCGAGGTCGCTGATCTTCGCCGATCACTCCGTTACCTCTACGAGTTCTTCAACGCCCATCCACGCTACTCCGTCGTCATCTTCCATGATCTCCTCAGCGAGGAGCAGGAGGGAGCTCTCCGCGCTCAGGCCGCGCTCGGGATTGCCCGCGCCATCACCTCCGAGCTCACCCCCGAGCTCACCCCCGAGCTCACCTCCGAGCTCACCCCCGAGCTCACCCCCGAGCTCACCTCCGAGCTCACCCCCGAGATCAGCTTCGAGCGCCTATCCGACGACGTCTTTGCCTTCCCGGCCTCCATGAGTGCAGCCGAGCGAGCGGCGCTCCCCCACACCATCCGTGGCTTCGGCTTTGGCTACCGTCACATGTGCCGCTTCTTCTCGGGCCCCCTCTTCTCGCACCGAGCCCTCGCGTCGTACGAGTTCGTGTGGCGTCTCGACACGGACTCGTTCCTCCTCGGCCCGCCGACGAGCGATCCGTTTGTGCAGATGGTGCGCGCGAACGCGAGCTACGGCTGGCTGCATGCGTACCGCGACGAGGCGGTCTTCGTGCGCGGGCTGTGGGAGACGACGCGCGCGTTCCTCGCCCGCGAAGGGCTCGACGAGCAGCGCGTGCGTGAGTGGCTGCCGGCCTCTTCGTCGGAGGGCCTTTCGGACGCTTGGGACGACGCGCGCATGTGCTTCGCCACTAATTGCTTTCTCGCGAGGCGCGACTGGTTCACCTCGGCGCAGTACCAACGCTATTTTGGCGCGCTCGACGCTGCGGGTGGCTTCTACACTGACCGCTGGGGCGACGCCTGTGTGCACATGCTTGCCGTCGCTGCGATGCTCCCGCGAGCTGCCGTGCTCCGGCTTCGCTCGCTCGCCTACTGGCACCAGGGCACCGTCATCCTGCCCGCCGGCATGCGGCGGGCCGCGCACGCGCTGCTTGGAGAGGCGGCGGTGCCCGAAGGCATGTTTGCTGAGGCTAGTGTTGACGGCTTCTAAGACCTGGCGCGGCGCGTTGGCGCTCGCTCCAGCCGGGAGCCGACAGCCGACACGCGACAGTCGAGTGCATGAGCATTGCCGAGCAGCAAGCTGCAGTCCGATCCGGATCGGTGAACCTATATCTTCTATATCTCATCTTATCGGCCTACCTGCCGACTGCCGTGCTACGCTTTGTGCCGGCTACCGTACATGTACCTACCACCTCGCCTGGCGCTGGGCGCGTGTGTCCACCCCACCCATTTGCGGGGGGGTCACGCCACCCCAGGCCCCATGGCCGGGCGCCCGTCCAGCCCCGATCCGGTGGGGGGTCTCGCGGTCTAGGCACGGCATGTGTTCTCGTCTCTAGGCTCGGGCCCGCTGCCTACCGGTACGGCACTTCACCGCGGTACTAACGCGGTACGACCGCTAGCGGCCTAGGTACCGTTCACATGACACCTAACACCTTTGAGCACCTATTACCTGTTGAGCACCTGATACCTATTGAGCACCTAATACCTATTGAGCACCTTTAACAGATAACACCTATTGAGCTCCCCAACGGAACTACGTAGACAACTCAAAAAAACCGGAGGCTGTTTGGCAGCAGCAGCACCACCAGCAGCGCAGAACCTCTCTCACCAGGGTCCAGGGTGACTGCTGATTACTCGACAGTAACAGAGAGGACGCTCAACACTGGCAGTTTGGGATCGTGCGGATGCATGTCGTGCGGCCGGGCAGGCGACAAAGGTGCTGTTCCCAAGGAGGATATCTTGGAAACGAGGGCGCGCGCAGCACTGGCGACGGCGACGGTGCAAACAACTTTGATACTAGCCACACTGCGCGTAAGGTTCACATCCGAACGACGGACAAGCATCTGCCCGTCAGTCGAGAAGAACATCTGTCGACACATTTGAACGCCACCAGTCGACAAGTAAGCTGCCATGCTGGTTGCAAACCCTTCGCTGCCAAAGTCCTTTTGAGCCTCGCTCGACACGGTCACCTCAAATCGAACAGTCGTTTGGCGAGTAGCGCCGAAGTCGGTCGGTGGTCGCGATAGCAGCAACGGTGTAGAGTCAGTGGGTCGGCCAGGAGGCCAGTGCCCTCCCCAGACGCCGGCCAATCGGTTCCCTGTCACGAAAGGCTCCGGGAAGGTTCGTGGGTACAATGTTGAATTGAGACCGTTCTCAAAGGCGCATGCTGGGAGGTCCGACAGAACCAGTTCTACCCCTCTCAGCAGGGCAGCACCGTCGATCGAGCACGGCTGCCCTGTACAGTGTGGGTACTTTGGTTTCGCTTTGCGTCCAACACTCGTGTAGTTCATTGGACAAGAATGCAGGTGCAGCTGACGGCCATCCACATTTGAACAAGAGTGCAGAAGGACGCCATCAGAATCTTGCAAATCTTGCAACGTTCGATTCATACGAGCACGCCACTGCCTCGTGTACATTCGAAAGGTCCACAAAAGACTTTTCCGTCCTTTACCCAGAGGATCGTCCCAATTCGACACGAGCGCGCCCGACATCACTCGATTGCAAGGAACGGAGTGGCAGTTGCAATAATATTTGATGTTGTCCCTCATGCAGACGAGGCTTCTGCAAGCGAACCTCTCTCTCATGCGAGCAATGCAGCCCCGCTTTGCACTGCCATCGATGTACGCTTTGAAAGTGTGGATACAGTACATCCAGCCGGGCAGTTCCAAGGCTTGCAGCCCGTCGTGGTACAAGGCGGCTTTCAAAAATGCCTCCGAGCTGACAGTCCCATCCTTCCCTCCGAGCTTGAAGGGGAGGCCCTGCTGCAATTTGGCGACCGATATGTTGGGCGTGATGTATCGTATCCGTGTGAGGTATTTTGACATGGCCTCGCGGTTTCCGAACGCCGCCTGGTCGTTCGTTCCATTCGCACAGTTCATCCAAGGCACGTAAAGCGTCGCAGGCAAGAACGGCGAAGGAAAATTCAGCGGGGCTTCCATTGCCAGATCTGCACGAAGCCTGTACACCGTATCAAAGCGCCTCCCAAGATGACCTTCGTGCTTGCTTATCATCGCTTCGCAGTGTGCTAAGTCGCACAGTTCCATGACAAAGCCTGAGCTGCAATCATTTCTCCCCCTATTGGAGCAGTGAAGCCATCTTACCATTCTTCGTTTGCTACGTATTGTATCAAGCAAATATTGTGGAAGGCACATTCCCTCCTGTGCCTCAACTATGTGCATGGGAAGCAACTTGAAGATGTTATGCCAAGGATCGAGTTGAGGCTTCACTCCGAAAAAGGTTACCGTGGCTTCAGGCGTGCCCAGCAAGCGGAAGAGAAATTCACGCACGTTGGAGCCAACGATGGGAAAGTCACGCTCCAGCCCCGTCAGACAGACTGCGTGACGAAGCCCTGATGGTGCCTGCAGCATGACTTCGTTTCAACGACTGCTTGCTGTGCCCCGCAACTGCAACTGGAACTGCTTGCCTTGCTGCCCCGCAGCAGCGATCGCCCGCGGCAGACACGCAGTGATCGATCACCTCAGTGTTGCAAACGCACTGCGCCTCTCAGTATTTGCCCTCTTCGCGCAAGTGGAGGTTGAAGAGTGCCCTCGCGGCACGACAACTCGATTCCTGTTCTGCACTGTACCGGTACAGGCCGCCGAGTTGCCGACCGAGATGGCGAACGTAATCAGCAGCAAGTTTGGGAACCGTCTTAGAATCGTCTCGATAGCTCGAAGTTCAGCACTTCAACTGTAGAGTATGGTGAGCCCCGCGGGGCAGCTGTACATGTATAGAAAAGTTGGTCTTTTGCCTTGTCTTTTGTCTCACCGGGACTGTACGCAGTACGCTCTCGAGGCGGGCGACCACATGGGTTCCACATCCGGGCGGCAAGTAGAACTTTTGGTAGAAGGCGTAGAACTGACTGCCCCCTGGCGAGGGGCGGTTCGTTTACCCCCCCTACGTGAAGCACCCACAACAAGTATAACGGCCTATACGGCCCGGGGTTCATCTGCATGAGTACACCCTTAACCCCCTTCCTGACTCACGCGAAACCACAAACCTCGAATCCCCCAGGCTTTTCCGTACATTGTAGGGGAAGACGGCTTGTTCTAGTTCATGTAAGTCGCACTCTGATGAAGGCCGCACTCTCAGGCGAGAGACAGAAGATCGACGCCGCGCCGCTAGCGCGGCAAGGTCCCCGACGACTCCCGCTGCCAATCCGACGCCCCGACAGCAAGAGCAATGGCCGACCGCGGCAAGCGCAAACGCGCCGAACCGTCGCACCTGTCGGAGGAGCATGAGCCCGAGTCACCGATCAAATTTAAGCTTGCGACGCCCTCGGCCAAGTACCTCACGCGCACGGGCCGGCTGCGGCTGCCGGGCGACGAGCGCTGGCTCAGCTGCAAGCTGCTCTCTTACATCGGAGCGGACAAGCTCACATGCGAGGTCGAGCTCCTCGACGGTGGCGCAAGCAGTGGCGCTGCCGTCGCCGAGGCTGGCGGCGGACGGCGCATGAAGGTCAAGCTCTCGATGCAGCCACTTCACGCAGCGGAGGATGTTGTGTGGGCGGCCGAGGAGGGCGACGGGCCCACGAACGCGGCACTGCTGCGCGCGCATGGAGAGAGCGGCAGCGGCGGTCGCAGTGCCACGGACGTGGATGTGCGGCTGCAGGCCGGCTTCGTCGAGGGCCTCGTGCCCATGCTCGTGTTCGCACCTCTCGGATTGCCGGAGGCGGAGGCGGAGGACGGGCACGTGCTCGCACTGAATCTGGAGAGCGGCAAGCACGTGTGGATCCGACCCGAGGCATCGCGCCCACTTCTCGCGCAGATGCTCCGTCGGCGCACCTCGACCGCGCTGCGCAAGGCCACCGACGCGGCACTCGAGGCCGAGAAGGCCATCAAGCTGGTCGAGATGCGAAATAAGAAGAAGGCGGTCGTGGGGCGTCGGCTGGCGGTGTACTGGCCGGACGACGACGCGTGGTACCACGGCACCGTCTCCTCGTGGGATCCGCAGACCGGCCAACACCACGTGCTCTACGACGACGGCATCGAGGAGGCGATCAACCTGCACGAAGAGGCCAGCCACTTCTTCGCGAGCGAGGCCGAGGAGGTCGCCTATGTAGAGTATTCGATGATGGGCTCCTGCCTGCACTGCAAGAAGCGAGGCTGGCTGCTGAAGGACGTTGTGTGCCCACCGGTGGCCGAGGCGCCCGCCGATGAGTCGTCGGCGGCTGTCAAGGTGCTTCCCCCGGGATGGAGAGAGGAGCTGCATCAGGCCCCCTCGCGGACCTATTCCGTCTACCATGGACCGAATGGGGAGAAGGCACGCTCCATCGCCGAGGCCATTCGTCTGCATGATGCGGCGGGAGAGCCTGCTACGAAACGGCCCAAGCCGCCGCCGCCGCCGCTGCCGCCGGGCTTTGCGATGAAACCTGCGGCCGTCGAGGGCAGCGCCGTCGTGGGCAGCGCCGTCGTGGGCAGTGGCGAGCTGCCGGTACTCGCGACGCCCGCGGATGCGCCCATGACGGCGCTGCTGCCCACGCCCGGGGCGGCGGAGTCGATCTTCTGTTCCGTCTGCCACGGCGGCGACGCGGAGCTCGAGAACGACATCCTGATCTGCGACGGGCTCGGCTGCGGAAAGACGTTCCATCAGCGCTGCCACAAGCCGCCGGTGGACGAGGTACCCGAGAACGAGTGGCTGTGCGCCGAGTGTGTGCGCTCCGGCAACCGGGTCGATCCCGCGGCCCTCGCCGAGATGGCAGCACAGCAGCAGGTGCTCGCGAAGCAGCGCGGGCTCGTGGCCGAAGCGGAAGAGCATTATGCAAGCTGGCTGCCCAAGCCCGGTTCGATGCGCGCGGCGATCATCGAGGCGCTGCGGGAGGGCATCACCGAGCGAGACGAGATCTGCGAGTTCGTCACGAGACTGCCGGAGCATGCCAGCCTGCATCGCCGAGCGATCCTGGACTCCTGCGGCAAAGAGAAGGGTCGGGAGGTGCCGCTCTTCGATCAAGACGAGACGAGGTACAAGCTGACACGCGAGGGACGCCTCGCTCTCGGGCGCGCGGAGCCCTCGGATCTGAGCGAGTGGCAGCAGTCCAAGGGATCCTTGGCAGCTCCCGCGCGCGTCGGCGGCTTCGACGGCGCGGGGGGCGACATGCTCATGTGTGGCAGCTGCCTCGACCGGTGCCACCTGCAGTGTCACTGGACGGCGCTCGAGAGTCGGAGCGACCTGTGGCCCAGCTGGAAGTGCCTCGGGTGCAAGCAGTGCGAGTCCTGCGGCGCGGATGGGACCAAAATTCGGCTGGCCATCTGCGACGTCTGCGACCGTGGCTACCACATCGGATGCCTCGACCCGCCCCTCAAATCGTTCCCTCAGCGCCACTTCAAGTGCCCCCAATGCGTCAAGTGCTCCTCTTGCGGAACCACCACCTCCAAGGTGTGGGGAAAGGACTACGACATGTGCGGCCCGTGCGAGAAGCAGTTCAAGATCGGCCAGTATTGCCCGATCTGCCAACGCGCTCACCGTGCGGAGGAGACCGAAATGCTCCAGTGCGACAGGTAGGCCCCTGATGGCCCCTGATGGCCCCTGATGGCCCCTGATGGCCCCTGATGGCCCCTGATGGCCCCTGATGGCCCCTGATGGCCCCTGATGGCCCCTTGATGGCCTCTGATGGCCTCTGATGGCCCCTTGATGGCCCCTTGATGGCCCCTTGATGGCCCCTGATGGCCCTCGAGCACCTCACTCATTCGATGTGCTCCCATGCGTCCATGCGACAGTTGCGACTTTTGGGTGCACCAGCGGTGCGATGGCACCCTCGATGACCAGACGTTCAGCAGGCTCGTGGGCACCGACGAGTCGTATCAGTGCCCGAATTGCCGCGGCGAGCGTACGACCACGCTGCTCCTCCAGACCCTCAGCCTGTGCGACAAGGAGGACCGCGATCGATTCTTCGCCGAGCCGGTCTCGATCGAGTACGCCCTCGCGACGCAGTACCACACCGTCGTCTCCGTCCCGATGGACTTCCGGACGATGAGGAAAAAGGTGGCCGCCGAGGAGTACGGCACCGACTTGCGCGCCGCCGTGGGCGCATTCCGTCACGACTTTGACCTCGTGTGCCAGAATGCGATCACGTGGCACCGCCCGAATGAGCGCTGTCACATCGTCGCGCGCCGCATGCTCAAGTTTGGCACCGCGCTCCTCAAGTCCACCTTCCCGTGGTATGAGCATGAGGGCACCAAAAGCGGCGCCAAGGGCACCAAAAGCGGTGCGGGCAGCGCCAAAAGCGGTGCGGGCGCCGATGGCACGGTGGGCGCGGGCGCAAGCAAGGGCGCCACGGGCGCCACGGGCGCCGCGGGCGCCGCGGGCGCCGTGGCGAGCACTGCGGTGGACGAGCCTCCACTCGAATCGGCTTGGGATTACGGCGCCACCTTCTCCCTCCAGCCGGACGACGCGGGCGCTATGGAGCCTGACGTGTGCTTCGTGTGTGGTGGGCCGCCCCACTACGGCAGCGGGCGACTCGCCGAGGAAGAACTGCTACACTGCACCGTGTGCGCCGAGTGCTTCCACAGCTTCTGTACGCCGCTTCCCCAGGCGTCGCTCACGGAGCACACGCGGCTGACGTGGGTGTGCCCGCGCTGCCGACCGCCGCCGCCGCCGCTGCCGCCGCTGCCCGCACTGCCCGCCGATGCTTTGAGTAAGGACAAGGGTGTCGATCACGCCGAGATGCTAGAGCGTCGGCGACAGGCGACCATCGCGACGGAGACACGCTGCGCCAAGTGCGACAAGCTTCGACTCAAGGCGCGAGGAGGGGGCGCCGAGGGCGAGGGCGGCGCAGAGGGCGAGGGCGGCTTCTTGAGCCTCTGGGTCTGCGCCGACTGTCGATGCTGTGAGAGCTGCAGCGCGATCCAGTCGCGTACTTGGTCCATCGACGGCCTCTGGTGCGGCGCCTGCATGCCCCAGGGCGAAAATGGCCAGTATTGCGGGATTTGCTCCAAGGTCTTTGACCATCCAGACGCTCCAGCGTCACAGGTGATGGTGTGCTGCGACGTGTGCCAAGTGTGGGTGCACACGAGCTGCGACAACATGGGCTACGAGGACTACCGGGGATACGATTCGGGCGCGCCCGGGTATGAACGGTACGAGTGCCCCGACTGTCGCAAGGGGCAGCACGAGCATGGGCCGTCGCTCTGGCGCATGATCGAGCGGCTCGTCGCTCAAACGCAGGCAAAGCGCGTCTCGCTCTCGCCCGACCTGCTGCGAGCGAGCGGGCTCGAGATCGGCGTGCACGAGCATCGCCAACGGTATAATTCGACACTTCGGTGGGTCAAGGAGCGCGGGCGGGCAGGGCTTCCGTGGGCCCAGCACTGGGCACAGGCTCTGACGATGGAGGCGGCGGCGGTGGCGGTCAAGACGGCCGCTGCCATGGAGGCGGAAGCGAGGGCGCGGAGGGACGCGGCCGACGCGGCGAGGGCGGAGGCGGCCAGGGCGGCCAAGGCTAAGGCCAAGGAAGCGGCGGACAAGGCGGCAGAGGTCGGGACGGCGGCTGCAGTGGCACTGGCGCCGGCCGCAGCGACCACAGACGCGGCTGTGGCGCCCGAGGCGCCCAACGAGGATGAGGACGTGGCAATGACCGAGAGCGTGCCGGCGGCGGATTCCCCCTCTTCTCCTGCTGTTGCTGCCGCCGCGGCTGACCCGCCTCCCCAGCCGCCCACAGACGACCCTTCGCCCTCTCCCCCGCACTCGCCTCCGGGCGACGGGGAGGACGAGGAGGACGGGGAGGACGAGGAGGGCGGGGTCCACGGGGCCCACGGGGTCGGCGACGTTGTCGAGGACGACGATGGAGTGGCGGCCCACACGGAGGCGGAGGCTCCGATGAACATGGAGCCATCGGCAAGCGCCTGGACAAGCGCCGTCGCAAGCGCCGTCTCGAGCGCCTCACTCGCCCCATCGGCCTTACCCACCCCTCTCGTCGTCGCCGCCGCCACAGCCACGCCGCACCAGGCTGATAGCGCCTCGCAGCAGCAGCTGGCTATGGAGGCAGCCAGGGCCACAGCGGCGCTGGTGGCGAGAGGCGGTCACGGCACGGCGCACGGCCCGGCGTCCGACATGGCGCCCCCCCCGATCCACCTACCCGAACCCCCCGTAGCATCGGGCTACCAATGCCCCAACTGCCTACGCGCCTTCCCGTCGGTCCTCGCTCTCGAGCAGCATGCACGTGCGTGCTCCGCCGTCTTCATCGGCGTCGCCGTCCCCGCTTCTGGGGGCAATGCGGCGGCCCCGCCCAGCCGCTCCCTGCCGCCGCCTCACCCGGCAAGGGCGGCAGCGGCAGCGGCGATGGCGGCGGCGGCGATGGCAGCGTCGCGAGCGCAGCCGCCCTTGCCGCCCGTGCCCGCTGCCACCGCCGCCGCCGCCGCGAGCGTGCCTCCTATGCTGGGTGAGGCGCCGCGCCTTCACCTGGGGATCACCATCCCGGAGGGCGTCGCCTCGGGCATGCCTCTCGATTTGCTCGCCCCCGACGGCCGCCGCGTGCGCATCCTCGTCCCCGAGGGCATGCATCCAGGCATGAAGCTTCAGGTGGCCATGCCGCCAATGGCGCCGCCTGTGAATGCGCAGCCTAGGCAGGAGCCCTCGCCCTCGGGCCTCTCTTGGCCGCCAAATTGGGAGCCCAAGAAGCCCAAAGTCAAACGGGAGCCTAAGGAGCCCAAGCCGGAGAAGGCTCCGAAGCTGCCCAAGCTGCCCAAGCAGCCCAAGACTGCCTCGGCTGCAGCCCTGGCCGCCGCCGCAAACGCCACCGACTCGAACGCCGCCAGCTTTGCCGCCAATTACGCTGCTTTCTTTGCCCCGCCGCGACCGGTCGGTCCGATAGGGCCGTTAGGAGATGGCGCGTCACCAACAGCACAGCCGCCTGGCCTCCGGCCCACCGATGCCGCCTCTCCTGGGTCCATGAAGGCCCTCGCCGCCTCCCTTGCCGCCGCAAGCCGCGCGCCGCCCACCGTTCCGCCATCCGGAGCTTTCGCATCCGCGCCGTGGCACCTGCCGCCGCCCTCCCTTGCCCAAACTCCTCCCTCGCCCCTAGACGCCCACTACGGCGCGCCCACGGTGGTGAGCTCGAGCGCGCCTCGCAAGGTTCGGTGCGGCAGATGCGGTCCGTGCCAGCTGACCACCGACTGTGGCACGTGCTATCGGTGCCTGGACCTTCCCAAGTTTGGTGGGCTGGGCAAGTCGCACAAGATGTGCACTGCCCGGGAATGCCGCAACCCACAGCCCCCAGCTGCCATCGCGGGTCCTTGGTCCTCGTCCTGCTCCTCTGCTCGCGCGGGCAGCGCCTCAGCCGGCGTGCCTGCGCTCACACTTCGTCAGCTACGCGATCCCCAACTGGCGAGCGCGATGGCGGCCGAGCTCGCGCGTCGAGATGCGCAGGCCGAGGCGGAGGGGACTGACGATTCCTTTTCGGGGCTGAGCGACGAGGAGGACGACGACGCAGGCGGCGGAGCAGCCGCCGAAGCGGACGATGATGCCATGGGCGACGCCATGGGCGACGCCAAGGTGAAGGCGGCGCCTAACACGGAGGCAGAGGAGGCGGCGCTGGCAGAGGCGGCGGTGCCGGCAGAGGCTGTGACAACATTCAAGGTCGAGGCGGCGCCAGCAGAGGTAGCGCCAGCCGAGACGGTGGTGAAGCTCGAGGTCTCCACCGCCGAGCCTGATATGGCCGTCGTTCCTAATATGGGCGTCGTTCCTAATATGGCCTCCGCCGCGGAGGCGCCGGAGGCGATGGCGGCCGATGCATGGATGGAAGCTTCGCCAGCGCCCATCACGGCGCCCATCACGGCGCCCATCACGGCGGCCGAAGCTCCGCGGGTCGCCGAACCGATGGCGGTGGATAGTCCGTCGCTCATCGCCTGCGCTCCGTGCGACGACTCGAGCGCTGTGTCGGGCACATGCGCCGGCCTCGGCGGCTTCAGTGGGGGTGGCGGCGCACTCCGCGCGATGAGTGGGATGGCATGTGCGCTGTGCGGCGAGGGCGCCGTCGTGGGCTCTCCAAACGGGCGCATGCTCCCGATGGGCCTGGGCGCCTGGGTCCACGTCAACTGCGCGTACTGGTCCGATGAGGTCTGTGAGAAGGACGAGCATGGCCTTCTCGTGTCCGTGCCAACGGCCATCCGGCGGGCGCGGCGCACCGCGTGCGCGTACTGCGGACAGCTGGGGGCGTCCGTCGGCTGCACCACGAAGCGATGCGACGTCCAGTATCACTTTGCATGCGCACGGACGGTAGGAATGACCTGCCTTCCAAACAATGAGTACTCGACGTGGTGCCCGAGGCATGAGCCGAGGCGCGGGGGCGCAATTCCGCTCCCCGTGCACAATGAGCGATCGTTGCGCATTCGGCCTCTCAACCGTCTGCAGATCTTACCCCCTTGGCAGCGCGCGTGGCTGCGGAATGCGTCCGGTAGTGGAGCAGTGGAGAATGGCGGCGCTGGTGGGCGCAAACGTGGCGCTGGCTCTGGCACTGGCGCACTCGATGCCGCCGCCGACGACGTAGCGCGCGAGCTGACGGCGGTGGCCGGTGCCGCCACCACGGTCGAGGCGGCCGCGGCGGGCTCCTCCTCAGCACTCGTCTGCGCGTCGTCCGCCGCTCCCCACCCCCCCCCGCCGCCGCCTTCTGCCCCCCTCTCCGCTTGCGGTGGGAGCGGCGCTGGCGGCGCCTCGTCTGGCTCGATTGCAGCTCCGCCGGCCGCCATCATGCGCATCGGCGCGCTGCGTGTACTCAAGCTCGGAACCCCACAGCCCGCCAAGCCCGCCTTCCATGATCGCCATCAGGTGCTCCCGCTCGGCTTCACCGCCCGCCGCCGCTTCCACTCAGTCCTAGAGGCGGGTGCTCGCGCCGACTACCTGTGTGAAATCCAAGAGGAGAGCGCACGGAATGGGCCAACCGGACTGCCCTCCTTCGTCATCACCCTCGAGGCCGATCCGTCGATCTCCTTTCGTGGGCGCACGGCGCTCGAGGCGTGGTCGGCGCTGCAGGCGCGCCGGCATCGGCTGCTGCACACCCGCCAGCCCACGTTCCCGCCCAAGCAGGCACAGCTCGAAGCGTCTCTCTTCTTCGGCTTTGGCGCGCCGGCGATCGCGCAGCTCATCGAGCAGCTCCCTGGCGCGAAGCACTGCGAGGGCTTCGCGCCGCGTTACTCCATGCCCGAGGCGAAGCAGCGCGACCCGCCGCCCCCGCGCTCCGCCTCGGGCTGTGCGCGCACCGATGGTCTCGTCCGACGCTCCTCGGCCTACAAGCACGCGCATCAGATGTACTACCGCCCCTTTATCAACCGCGGCGCGCTCCCACACAAGCGAGACGATGGCGCGTGGAACAAGCAAGACGATGGCGGGATCCTGATGCCGGCCGATGAGCGCGCGATCGCCTTCACCCTGCGACGTCGGGAAGAGACGGATGCGACCAAGAGCGCGGCGCGCCACCTGCAGCAGTCGCACTTGCAGCAGCTCAAGTACGCCGTGATGCCCGTGCGCGTCGGCCGCTCGCCGATCCATAATTGGGGACTCTTCACCACGCGGGCGGTGCCCAAGGATTGCATCGTGGTCGAGTACATGGGCCAGGCACTCCGCAACTCGATCGCTGATCATAAAGAGAAGGTTTACGAGGGCGGCGCGTTCAAGGGGCAGGGCGGCGACTGTTACATGTTCCGACTGGACGAGGCGTGCGTGCTCGACGCCACGATGCGCGGCAACATTGCGCGCTACATCAACCACTCGTGCACGCCCAATTGCTACTCGAAGGTGGTCCTTGAGCCTGAAGGCAAGCCCTACGTGCCCGGCTCGGTGCGCGGGCACATTGTCATCTTCGCGATGCGAGATCTCGAGCCTAATGAGGAAGTGACCTATGACTACAAGTTTGGGGTCGAGGCTGTCAAGATCACGTGTCACTGCGGCTCGCCGCGATGCCTTGGCGTGATGAACTGAGGCCGCGCGCGCGCACGCACGCTCGGCGAGTCCTCGCTGGGAGGCGTGTTTGAGAGGGCGGCGGCGGCGGCGGTGGCGAGAAGGAGGAGCAGCAGCACGAGGGGGGAGGGGCTGTTGGCTACCCCAACGCGCCGGCGTCCATATATGCATGCGCGCGAGGTAAGCGCACTGCGCTGACAGTCGCGTGAGCCGTGTGAGGGCGACGGTGTGTTTGTGTGAGTGGCCCAGAGCGCAGCCTGCAGAGGCCGTGTGGCGTGTGATCTTGTTCGGTGTGGCTGAGGGCCGTTGCGCATTGAAGATGCCTCTTGGCGGTAGGTTTCGGCTTGTTCGCACGGTAACTACCTCGCCTCGCGTCGGTCGTCAGCAAGACTTGAGCATGTTCCATGTTGCGTATATAGCGTAATGCGATGCGAGTCCCGGTAGATAACAAAGGCGGTTCATCGTATCGACTACCGGATCTACGACTACGTACCGGCGGTAACTTGATTTGCGGATGAGCGTCACCACCCCCCTCTTCCTCCCGGAACCCCCAAAATTCCGTAAATCCGTAAAAAGTTTACATTTTCGTGTCTTTTACAGCCCAGAGCAGCC
>PJAB01001091.1:0-17362 GCA_002887195.1 Chrysochromulina parva
GCTGCATGCGAGTGCTCATCACGGCGCCGTGAGGGGAAGTGAGCCTCGGGGCGAGCGGGGCGGCTGCATGCGAGTGCTCATCACGGCGCCGTGAGGGGAAGTGAGCCTCGGGGCGAGCGGAGCGGCTGCATGCGAGTGTGCTCACCACGCCCCCCCCACCCCCCACAGGTACGCGCCGTGTGCCTCGCGGCCTACCGGCTCATCAAGGCGATGGCGATCGGATGCCCCAAGGCTCAGCTTGCCCTCTTGCCTTCACTGCCCACCTTTGTGGCCATGACGTCGGCGAAGCCGAGCGCCGCCCTCTTGTGCGTCGACGTCTCGCCGATGATGACGATCCAAACCATCTACCACGGCAACCACACGGTGTGCGCCCAAGACAGCGCCCATGTGGAGAAGGCGATCGTGTGACGAACCCTCACCCGCGCCCTCACCCTCACCCGCACCCGCACCCCAACCTTCACCCAGGTGTGTGCTCAAGTGGACGAGGCGACCGTTCGTCACGTTGTCGAGCTCGCGTCAGAGTCGCACGCGCCGCGCTTCTTGCGCGTCCTGCGCAGGTGAGTGCCACTGATTGAGCATCGATGAGCGCTGATGAGCACTGATGAGCACTGATGACCACTCTAATTGAATGCGCCGCGCATCCTCCGCCGCAGCCTCATGCGCCCTGGCGGCCGACCCATCAAGCGCAACCAGAACCTCGTCGTCAACTGCCTCAACGAGAAGGGGACTGCGCTTGTCTTCTACACCGGAGGGGCAGGGCGCGCCCGGCGCGACGCCCTCGTCGAGGCCGGCAGCCACCGCCATCCCCACGGCGAGATACGCTACCACATGGAGCTCATGGCGTTGCTCGGCGAGGCGGTGATGGGTCAGTGTGCCGCGACCGAGAGGCAGGTCCAGGAGATGCTTCCCATCGACGAGCTGCTGCAACTGCTGCTGCACGCGACGGTCGTGCTGCCGCTCGAGCTGCGTGCGCATTACCTTCAGATCCTCCAGGAGGCGTACGCTAATTGCCCTTGATTACCTTCAGATCCTCCAGGAGGCGTACGCTAATTGCCCTTGATTACCCCTCATTACCTTCAGATCCTCCAGGAGGCGTACGCTAATTGCCCTTGATTACCCCTCATTACCTTCAGATCCTCCAGGAGGCGTGCGCTAATTCCCTTTGCCCTTGATGGCCCCTGATGGCCTCTGATGACGCCCTTGATGGCCCCTGATGACGCCCTTGATGGCCTCCCTCCTCAGGTACCTCGCCACGGCGCATGTGTGTGACGACGTGGCGAGCGCGGATGATTTCGCGGAGCTTATCCAGATGCTTGCGGGCGAAGTGGAGGAGCTGGTGCACGAGGCAGTGCCGTCGTCGCGTCCGCAGAATGCCGAAGGCGACGGTACCGACTCGGTGCGGATAGACGAGGACGAGTTCCACGATGTCGAAGAGGAGGCCGCCGCTGCGGCTCGCATGCAAGCGATCGTGCGCGGGCGCGCGGACCGGAGGCGTGCTCGGAGGATCAAGTGGCGCGCGCAGCACACGGCCGTGGATGAGGACGAAGATGAGGGATTCGGGCTGCGGCGTGAGAGTTTCGTCATCGGCTCGGTGATGCCTACGCTCACCCTCATCTATCAGTGCCACTACGTGCATGTGGCCGCCCTGCTCCACGAGGACCCGTCAGCGCGTCTGGTGCCGTTGCTGCATGAGCTGCTTGCGGAGGGCCCCGTGCCGCTGCTGCTGCAGGCCAGTGAGCCCGTGCGCGCGCTGCTCCAAGCGATCGCGCACGGGAGGGGGGAGGGCGCTCACACCGACGCGTGCGGCACTCAAGGAGGCACCCAGAAGGCATTCATGCTCGGCGGCCTCGGCGGCGCCTCGGACGCTCAGGATGGCGCTCGGGCGCTCAGGATGGCGCTCGGGGACGCTCAGGACGGCGCTCGGACGCTCAGGATGGCGCTCGGCCCAAGCGCCGTCCTGAGCAGCAATGACGGCGGCGACGGCAACGGCGGCGGCAACGTTGGCGGCGGCAACGTTGGCGGCGGCAACGTTGGCGGCGGCAACGTTGGCGGCGGCAGCGGCGGCGACAGTGGGCCGGTGGATAGCGCCGAGGACGACCCTCAGGAGCAGTTGGGCCCTTTCATGGATGCGTTCTTCGCGGGAGATCACAAGGAGATCGAGGGGCTCGTCAACGTCTTTGGCGCCGGGCTTCGCGCCTCGCTGCGCGCAGTTGCCGAGCACGCGCGGCGCAACCCGCACGATCCCGATCCGATGAGCTCAACGCCCATGCCCGAGGTGGCCAACACACGATCCCGCATGACACGGTTGCTCGGCATGCAAGTGCTCACCACGGCGCCCCCATCCACCCCTCTCCCCACAGGTGGCCAACACCCGCTCGCTCATGAAACGGTTGCTCGAGGTGGGCTCTGCCGAGGACCTCAAGCGACGCAAGACCCCGAAGCTGCACCAGTATTGGGACTCTCTCGGGACGCAAGATCTGACCATCATGCTGCTGCGGGTGCTCGAGGAGATCCTCAAGGCGCCCACGAGCCTCTCGGAGCGAACGGCACAGCAGCGGCTGCTCTGCCGACTGGGCGCACCGACCATCGTCCTCAAGTTTGCGTCCTGCGAGGTCGATGCGCCTCTTGATTGCCTCCTGATTGCCACTGATTGCACAATGATTGAAACTGATTGCCACTGATTGCCACTGATTGCCTCCCTCATCAGGTCGATGAGCTCGCCCTCGCGGGGGTGCGCCTCGGGATTGCCATGCTCGAGGGCGGCAACAGCGAGGTGCAGAGCGCGCTCCTGAGCCTCCTACAGACGAGCCACCCCGCCATCGCGCCCGCCGACGGCTCGGGCGGCTCCTTTGTGAGCGCGGTCAAGCGACGCATCCGGCTTGGCATCAAGGAGATCAAGGACCGGAAGGACTACCTGGCTCAGCAGCACGAGCGGCGGGTGCTGTGGGACGAGACGTCGGAGGGCCTCTCGGCGAGCGCCAAGGCGCGTCTGATGGCCTTCGTCATTAGTCGGATGGCCTCTCCTCGCCTCTGAGTGCCTCTAATGGCGTCTGATGGCCTTTGTCATTAGTCGGATGGCCTCTGCTCGCCTCTGAGTGCCTCTAATGACGTCTGATGACCTCTGAATGTGCCTCTCATGACGTCTGATGGCCTTCGTCATTAGGCGATGCTTCGAGAGGACATTGAGAGGCCGTTCGAATCGCGCGCGAATGTGGTCGATGTACTTGAGCTCATCCGCCTATTCTGCGAGGGGCACCGCGTGGACGTGCAGGTGATGACCCTCTGATGACCCCCTGATGACCCCTGGTGACCCCCTGATGACCCCTGATGGCCCTCTGATGAGGGGGGCACCGCGTGGACGTGCAGGACTACCTGCGCGCGCAACAGTCGTCGGCCACGAGCCACGATCTGGTGACCGAGATCTTCCATTTCTTCCAGAGCCTCGAGCCGGAGCTTGATGTGAACAACGTGGATCAGGCGTGCAAGGCCGTCGACACGCTCACCGAGGTGGTACAGGTGATGAGCCCTGATGACCTCCTGATGACCCGATGATGCCCTACCATGGATCCCCGATGGGCCCCTGATGAGCCCTGATGACCTCCTGATGACCCGATGATGCTCTACCATGGATCCCCGATGGGCCCCTGATGAGCCCTGATGAGCCCCTGATGACCCGATGAGCTCTACCATGGATCCCCGATGGGCCCCTGATGAGCCCTGATGAGCTCCTGATGACCCGATGAGCTCTACCATGGATCCCCGATGGGCCCCTGATGAGCCCTGATGAGCCCCTGATGAGCCCTGCTGAGCCCCTGATGAGCCCCGGATGACATGCTCGATATGCAGGGGAACACGAGCTACGGCAACTCGCAGCTACTCCTCCAGACGAAGCTCGTCTCGATCCTGGAGCGGCTCGTCGAGAAGACAGGGCTCGAGGGCGCCCAGGACGGCGCCGACGAGGTGACGAAGCTGACGAAGCCGACGACGTCCGATGAGACGGGGCTCGAGGGCGCCCAGGACGACGCGTCGCATCTGTCGAAGCTGCGCGTGAGCTCGCTCACGCTGCTGCTCGCTCTGCTCGAGGGCTCGACGACTCAGAGCCACCAAGAGAAGATGCTGCGCGTGCTCGACCTCGGCGCGCTCGCCCGCTCCGTCGCCAAGAGTTACGAGCGCTCCGTCAGCCTCGCCGACGAGGCGCCCACGAAGGCGCTCGACATGGAGACGGCGGAGCTGCACTATGTACCTCCGCTGCCACTCGAACCGCAGGGCAGGGGCTTCGGGCGCCTCACGCGCCGCCCCGGGCGCCTCGCGCGCCGCCCCGGGCGCCTCCGCCCCGGATGGTGTGGGGACCCCTTGGGGATCCTTACACCACTGTGCCCCGTCTGGCTCTGCCTCTGATCGCATTGCATGGCGCGCCTGCCCCTGCGCCCCCGTGCGCGCAGATGCTGCTCGCGAACCTGAAGCACTGGCAAGAGCAGCGCGATGGGGTGCTCCCTGGCCAAGCGCGCCGTATCGACGAGCTTCCAGACGCGATCAAGGCGGCGCTCGACCAACGGGTGTGCTCGATCGAGGTGGTCAACGCCGTCGGGGAGCTCGAGCGTGTCTATTTTCGGATGCCCGCCTTCTGCCGGCACCTCACGCGCGCGAATCGCGTTCGGATCCTGTGGGGAGTCGACCGCGAGACACCCGGCAAGGCGATCCAAGACTTTTGCCTCCGATTCGCGCCCGAGATCTATCGCGAGATGCGCCACGTCGAGTCGCTCGAATCGTCGAGCAACTTCTGGAACCTTCTCAATTGGCTGCACGCTCGCGCGCTCGTGGTCGAGTTCATGTTTGGCCTCGCGATCGCGCAGAACGTGCTGCTCCTCACACGCTTCTCGTCCCTCCACTTCGACGTCGAGTTCCTTGAGTACGCTGATGGCCACGGATGGCCACGGATGGCCACGGATGGCCACTGATGGCCACTGATTCCCACTGATTCCCACAGATTGCCACTGATTGCCACTGATTGCCACTGAGTTCCTCGAGTACGCTGATTGCCACGGATGACCCGCCTTGCATGCAAATGCTCATCACAGCGTCGCGCCTCCTTCACATTCACAGGTACCTGTTCGGCAGCCTGCAGCTGGTTTGCTCGGGCACCGTCTTCGCGCGCCACGCCATCCACGTCGCGCCCCTCCGCGGCCCCGGACAGCTCATCAAGGACACCGAGCTCATCTTTCTCACGGTCGCCTCCGTCTTCTCCGTACTCGGGCTCGTCGTCTCGCCCCTCTTCTTTTGCTTCCACCTGCTCGACATCGTCAACAAGTTCTCCGACCTGCAGAACGTGTTCAAGGCGGTGACGCTCAACGGCTCGACGATCCTGCTGACGGGCATCTTTGGCGGGCTGGTCGTGTGGATCTACGCGATCGTGGGGTACGCCTTCATGGCTGATCTCTTCTGATGACCTCTGATGACCCCTGATGACCCCTGATGACCTACGATGGCCTCTCTCATCAGGTACGCCTTCATGGCGGATCTCTTCGTGCGCCACGATGAAGTGAACGAGTTGAACGTTGAGATGTGCACGGACGTCTTCGTCTGCTGGGTGACGTCGGTCTCGATCGGGCTGCGGAAGGGCGACATCGGCGAGGTGATGGAGTCAAGGACGCCGACGATGTGATGTGTGGCTCTGAGTACATGTGATTGCCTCTCTGATTGCATATGATTGCCTCCCTCTTTAGGTGATGGAGCTCAAGGCCGCCGACGATGAGTGGTGGCCCTACCTGGCCATCTATCAGATCTCGTACTACATCATCGTCATCACCATCCTGCTCAATCTTATCTTCGGCATCATCATCGATACCTTCAGCCAGTACGGACTCCCGCACCCGTACCTCGCCCTTCATGGCCTCGCCTCGCTCCGCCTCGCTCCGCCTCGCTCCGCCTTGCCAGCTCCCCACCCGCCCGCCCGCCCGCCCGTTTGCCACTTGCCTCCACCGTCACAGGCTCCGTACCGAGAAGGCCGAGGATTACATGTGATTGCCTCTCTGATCACATGTGATCGCCTCCCTCCACCGTCACAGGCTCCGCTCCGAAAAGGCCGCCAACAAGCGCCAGATGGAGAACACGTGCTTCATCTGCGGCGTCGACCGCTTCACGTTCGACACCAAAGGGGGCGGCTTCCAGCGCCACATCGACGAGGACCACTGCATGTGGCGCTACCTGTACTGCCTGTGCTACCTGTGGGATAAGGTGCCCACCGAGTACAACGGGTGGGAGCAGCACGTGGCGGCCAAGTTGGCTGCGGGCGACTTCTCGTTCCTGCCGCAGAACAACGCGATCGTGCTGCGGAAGCTCTGGATGGCCAAGGAGGAGGAGCACCGCGCCTTGCGCGACTCGATCCGACATGTGCGCACGCAGCTCGACAAACTGATCGTGGGCGAGTCGGGTAAGGCGATGGGGCAAGGCCGATGGAGCAGGGCGATGAAGGTCACGGAGATCAAGATGATGGAGGAGCTCTCGAACCAGCACGCGGCCGAGATGGAAGAGACCAAGAAGCAAGTCAAGGCCCTCGCCGAGCAGAGCGAAGAGATGCGCGCGACCTTGCGCCAGCTGGTCTCGCTCGTCGGCGGGCGCGTGAGCGGAGTCGAGGCCGCATCGACGTCGACACAGATGGCCGAGCCCGCTGGAATCGTGTGACCCCTCGAACAAAATCCCACAGCCATCCCCGCCCTTGGCGCCAACGGCGACTGCACGGCAGCGGCGCAAGAATGGCCTTCTGAGGAGGACGCGATGGAAGTGGCGTGGTGGTATACTCCGCTCGTAGGACTAGCAAGGAGCCGGGAGGTAAAAGTGTCGCGTACATGTAGCGAGCCTGACAGGGCCGAGCCGTACCGGGTGTATGGAAACTCCTACCTGCCACGTAAAATCTCCCCACGAAGCGCCGATCTCACACGCTTCCTAACTACGTAGTAAACTGGTGGGCAAACGCTGCCAACGTCGTGGCTGCTGTGGCTGAGAGGCTGCTGTATCTGAGAGATACCGAATTCCAAGTAACGGTGCACTCAGCAGGTATCTCGATCACGGCGTGAGGATATCCAAAAAAAGTGGAAACACGAAAACTGCGAAGGCTGCCAAAGACGCACAGCTGACTCAGGTCGTGCGGCTGCGGAGAAAATCTGCTGTGAGGATGGAATGACAAGTGGCCATGGGGGGCCATCGCCGGTGTTAACGCATTGGGTCTGAAAGCCACGACGAGGCCGTTGCCGTAGTGGTCATACTCTCCGCATCGGATGTGGCGGAGCGCCGGGCATTGGATGCGCTCAAAGGTGAGTCCCTTGGAGGCGGCGGTGAGGTCGATGACCTCCAGGGAGGCCGATTCGAGGTCGATCCGCTCATTGGCGAGCGACTCGATGTTGCCGCCGGTGATGGCCAGGTGTCGAAGCCTCGGCAGCTCGGCGAGGACGAAATTGATGTCGTCGGCCTCGAGAAAGTGCGCTTCGAGATTGGTGAGCGATTTGATCCTGGCGAGGCTCGGCACATCATCGACCTGTTTGACGAGGGCGAGCTGACTGAGGTTCGGGCAGTACTGCGCGAGGCAGCCGGTGAGCGTGCGAGCTGTCTCGGGCATGATGGCCACCGAGAAGAACCCGAGCACCTCTGTCACCGCAATCTCACGTCGGAGTGCGTCGTCAGAGTCCTCGACGTCGAGAGGATGTGCGCTGCTCGCGGTTCCAGGCGGTTCCAATCCAAGCGACATCTGGCCTCTCTGGCAGTGGCGCTCGACACGGATAGTAACACGGGCCAAGTGCCTCGTGTTGCATTCTTGCAGCAAGTAGCGCGCGACGTCGAGCTCCGCCATGCCACAGTCGATGTGCATCGTCCTGAGCGCTGCCTTCGCCTCCCCAAGCCGCCTTGCGAAGTGGAGTTGCTTGCTCGGCCGCACGCCGTCGCCCACCGCCACACCGTCACGAAGGTGGCACTCGCCGAACGGGGCACACCGACTCAGCGCGGAGAGGGTGCGTGTCGCCTGCAGCACGTGGCAAACGTCCGGCGTCGTCAATGCCTGCAGGATCTCGACCATCAGCGCGTCGGGGAGCGATGTAAATGGCGAGCGATGTGCAATGTGGACGGCCATGCCGTCCGCCGAAATGTCGCAGTATTCGAGGCCGGGTTCAGGTGCGCCCTCATGCTGTGCCAGGACTGTCGCCGATGCAGCGTGGACTGAAGCCACTATTTCAGCCGCCTGCGCCTGTGCCTCCTCCCGTGCGGCATCTAGAGCGGCTTCTGGATCGGACTCCTCGTCAGCATCTTCCCAATGGCCACTGCGCCATTTGACAGACTTGCCGCTGCGAAGGGCTGCAGCAATCCAGGAGCCGCTCCTCTTACCGAGGTGTGCAAGCTCGCCATTGTACTGAGCCTTCTGGCCGGTGCCGTGCAGCAACGTGACAGAGCAGCGGGCGGCAGCGGGGCGCGCATGCGCATGGGGCATCCGGAGGGGCAGGGGAGTCGGCCCCTCTTACCCCCGCGGCCCACGCTCGGAGCGTGGGCGCCCATTCACCATGAGAAAAGAGGGGATCGCGGGAGGGGTGTGAATGGGCTTTATAATTTACACCGGAAAAAAGACACCGGGGGGAGTTCACACCGGAAGTGTTGTTTCGACTAAGTAGCTTGCTTGCTTGCTTGTGATGCAGACGTGAAGCTTAAGGCAAAATGTACGCCGTGTTTGGCCGCTCATGGCCCCTGGCTCAGCTTCTGCGAGATCATCGAGAGGGCCATCTGAATGGCCTCGGGCGTGCCACTCACCGTGAGCTTGCGCTGCTCGGTGCCCGGCTCGCAGTCCGAGAGGATGCGGATGGACGCGCGGGAAACGTCCCGCAGCTCACGGATGCCAGAGCCGCCCTTGCCGATCAGCCGGCCGGCGAGCGCAGAGGGCACGAGCTGCATGACCTCACCATCGGCTCCCCCGGTGGGCGTCGCTGCCGTCACGCGCGCGGCCGCCGCCGCGCCGGCCGCACCGGCTGCACTGGCCGTGCCATCGCCATAGCCATTCGGCAGCGCCGTCCCGACGTGCGCTGGGTGTGAACACGATGGGTGTGAACACGAGTAGCCCTGCGCACTCTGCTGGTAGGCCGTGGCCGTTGCGCCATACGGCGGCGCACCGTACCCGGCGGGCGGCGGCACCAAGGGCGGCGTCGCATGGGCCGGCGCGGACGAGGAAGTGGACGTAACCGCCGACTGCTGCTGGGTGCCATACACGCTCGCGGCATAGAATGGCGGCGCGGCACCCACTGGCCCCTTCCCCACTGGCCCCGGCGCACTGCTCCGCGCGCCCGCGTGCACGACGTAAGCTCCAGGCAGACCCTGTGCCAGCCCTTGGCCCACATAGTACTGGCCGCTGCCAGCCGGCATCGGCACGTAGTAGCCAGCGGCGCCGTTCTGGGCGCTGCCAGCGGCGGCCGGCTGGCCGAACGCCGACGCGCCGGTGGGGCCACCAGGCGGCCCATAGGCGCCGTAGTAGACACCCCGTAGCCCTGGCGCGGTCGGCGCGCCCATGGCGGTCCGCTGGTACTTTGCAGGCTGGTTGGCGCTCAAGGGCTCGTCGGGCACACTGACGAGCTTGAGGACGAGTAGGTGGAACGCGAGCTGCACCTCCGTCCTCGAGCCGATGACGGTGACGTGGCGCTCTCCCGTGACGGCGAGGGCGGTCTCGACACGGATGGTGGCGCCAGTGTCCTCGCGCAGCGCCTTGATCTGAGCGCCCGCCTTGCCAATGACGGCGCCGACCTGGTGGTTGCCCAGGCATAGCTTGAGGCTGTGGGTGACACCGCCGCCGCCGCCGCCGCCGCCGCTCGCCCCGTTGGACTGCGTGCCTGGCGTATCTGCGACGGCACTTGCTGCAGCGCCGCCGCCGCTGCTACTGCTGCCGCAGCCACCACCGCCGCCGCCATCGCTGCGTGCGGCGTCGCTCTCGATGCGGTCGAGCATGAGCTCGACGGCTCGGCTAATGCTCACCGGCGGACCGACGATCGTCACGAGCCGCTCAGCGCCCGCCTGCACCGGCTCGGCGATGGTGACGCGGCACGCCGACTCGTCGCGAATCGCCTTGATGCTCGCACCGCCCTTGCCGATGATCGTGCCTGCGAGATTGTTGGGGAGCCACATGCGAATTGTCATACTGTCGGAAGTCGGCAAGGCCGAAGCGCTTGCCGAAGAAGCCGCCACCGCTGCGAGACCGCGACGTGACATCGAGTGGAGCACACGTCAGAGCGATGGCGTCAGGAGCAGGCTGCGGCTTGAGGCAGCAGAGACGAGCAGGCAGGCTAACGGCACGCACCATTGCTTTGCCTAGGCGCTGCCGGCCAATTCGGGCTGATCGGCGCTGCTGCGATGCTGCTAGGGCTCGGATTGCTCACAAAGGGCGAGGCACCATCGAAGCACGCGTTGCCGTCTGCCTCGATGCCTCTCTTGCCCGACATCGTCCTTCTTGAGAGGAGCGCCTCGCCGCGGCCTGTTATAGTCGCTCGTGGATCGGCGACGAAAGAATTCCGCAAGTCCACAAGGCCATTCACGCCTTTATGATTCGTCGCGGCCCAGGAGCTTTTGGCTTCGTTAGTTGACGAGTGCCGATTCCCATCAATGTCCTAGGCACGTGTAGGAAGCCAACTCCATTCGTGCTCTCGCTCCTTATCATGATTGTGACGTCGCCGCCGCGTACCTGGTGCACTTGGCTTCCATGCATGCCATGCGTGCCAGCCGTGGCGGCGGTGCCAACTGGACATGCGCAGGTACGCCTGGAGCAGCTCGATGGCATGCGAGCGCTCGCCACCACGTGGATCTTGTGCGGGCATTTTCTCGACTGGAGAAGCCACCGCGGCCTCTTCACAGGCTTCCTTGCGCGCGGCAATGTCCCTGTGTGCTACTACATCGTGCTCTCGGGCTTTGTCACACACTGGGCGTACGGCAAGCACAACTTTGCGTTGCACGCACCCGAGCTGCAGAGCTTCTTCCGAACTCGCCTCGGGCGGATCGCGTTCTCGTACTACTTCTTCTTCGGCCTCGGCCTTGTGCAGCGCGTGATGGACGACTGGCCTCTCAGCCCGATGTGCACCGGCCTTGGAGCCCTCATGCTGGAGGCGTGGGACCCGGCGTGTGAGATCGTGATCCAGTCGTTTACGTGGCCGTCGGCGTATGCGCAATATGGACCGGGTCCCAACCCCGCAGGCTGGACCATCGGCACACTCGTCTTCTGCTGGGTGTGCTACCCCGTCCTCGCTGTGACGCTGCACCGTGCCGTCGGACCGCCAGGTGAGGGCCGCTGGCAGCAGCTGCTTGGCCTGGCGATCGTCGCGTACGTATTGGCCGTGCTGCCTCCGCTCATGATGCTGAGGATGAACGCGCACCGGCCCGATGGGCAACGCATCCCCGCTCTCACCATGCAGTACCTGGAAGAGTTCCCGCCCTGCCGGCTCGCCGACTTCAGCTTGGGTGTCCTCACTGCCGCTCTGATGAAGCTACCCGGCGCCACCGAGTGGACGGGATGGCCGTTTGTCGGCTGGGGCGCGGCGCTGACGCTCGTCGCCCTCGTGCTGTGCGCGCCGCTGCAGCTCCCCAAGCTCCCGGGCCACCTTCGGCATGATGCGGAGGCTCTCATGATCTCCGGCCCGTCGGCTCTATGGGCTCTCATGATCGCCGCCATGGCCTCGCCGCACACATGGCTGGCACGGCACCCGATGCTCATTCGGGTCGGCCAGTACTCGTTCGCGGCGTATCTCCTCCAGTTTTGGCTCGCGCACATCTTCGTCGAGCTCCAGAAGTGCGCGAGCGGCCATAAGCACGGTCTTCAGCCTTGGTGGATGCTCGCCTTCATCTTCTGCGTGTGGACGCTCGCCAGCGTGTACACGGAGTGCGTGGAACTGCCCTTTGTGCGCGTGCTCCGCGGGACCATCGGGTGGGTGCAGGTGCTGCACACTCTTGCACGCGTCGTCCCTGCATTCGCCGTTGGCTGCCTGCTCCTCAGCTTGCCTACGTGGGTGGAGCGGTGCCTTCCTAAGTGGGGATGGAGCTGCAAGCAGGATATCTTAGTGGATGGAGCTGAAGAGCTAGCCTACCTAGCGCTCTTTCTCTACAGAGACGTGGCTCAAGACGTGTCATCACATGTCTCTGATCTAAAATCGGCGGTATCGCATCATAGCACACAGCTCATAGGTCATAGGAACTCCTAGCTGATTACGTAGAAGCTGCGTAGAAGTAGTTTACACTGCAGAACTGCCGGTCCCACACCGACACCCACTCACCCACGCGCCCGAACAGTCGTTCCACCGCGCGATGATGGGCGATGCGCCACCCGTATATCCGTATATCCCGTTTGAACTCGTCAGCTGCGACCGATTTAGGCGTTTATACAGAACGAGGATGCAGTCTGTGTGGGCTGGTACAGGCAACTAGAGGTCCGTGACGATGCTGCCCCCTGACTTCAAAGCCCTGTTGCACCTGCCCGCGAACGTGCCATCCGGGGTAAGGTGTGGGATTCCACTCTCCACGCGCCTTCGTCCTGGCTGCGTGTACCGGGCGCGGGCTCCAACCCGGCCGCGGCTCATGACGCAGCTTGTGGTGCACAGGGTTCTCCTTGTCCTGAGCGATGAGTACAGAAGTAGGCACCTTGTGGCTCAATGGTTGATCACGCCAATTCACCCCTCCACCAACAAAATGAGTCTCGACGACTTTACGTTGCTCCGGGGAGGCGTCGTCGTAGTGGAACTGGATCTTGTGCGGCGATGAATGGAGCTTCTCAGAGTCGCCGAAGGGTAAGAACCTGCGCTCACTGAGCATAGCAACACGATCGCGATCGCGGTTGCGCAGGGCTCGTCGACCCAGATCGCGCTCCTCCTGCTCCCAACGATGGGGCTGCTCGGGTGGGCCGGTGACCAGCCGCTCGACCTTGACTTTGGAAAAGCCGACTTGATATTTCTCCAATCGAGCATCGTTTTCCCGCTGGGCACCTGCGGCATGCGAAGTTGGGTAGATGCGTCAGGGTTTATGCACGCCGCTCAATCAGACACCGACGGGTGTCACGTTAACAGATGATTTGTTGAGTGCATGCGGCGCACGAGCTACGCGGTAAACTCGCTCCTCGTCAGGCTTGCCAGCGAAGGGTGACGTGTTTATTGGCAGGAATTCCATGCTCGTTCAACGTGCGTGCGCCGTCCGGTGGGGCTGGCGGCTGAGCGGCAGCAGCGCAAAACGAGCCTCGTCGACCTGCCAAGTTTGGGATTTCGCAAGTTTGGGGGTGTCACGAGATTCGTTTTTCTGATGTTTTCTGATGATGAAAAAATGAAGTCTTTGAAGAACACCCCAGACTCACCAGGCTCGCGTATGAAGGAAACCACTGGGGGTCGATTTCCCTAGGAGATTTTCCGAGATCGCTCGATTGTGGCAAATCGAGCACCCGTCCCGATGGCGGGCTCACTCCTCCTGCTCGTGCTCATCTGCCTGCAGAGTGAAGGCTGCGTCGCTTACTCAGGCGTTCGGCTGCTCATGCGCCCCATCCATGCGCGCGCTGTCGCTCAGCCACAGCTTTGCGTGCCAACGCCGCCGCCCGCGGAAGGCTCCCAGAAGATCAAGGACATCGATCGGCAGTTCCTCTTCATCGCTGCACCCGCGTTCCTTCAGTTCTCGGCCGAGCCGCTCGCACGGCTCGTGGACACGACCTACCTCGGCAGGCTGGGCAAGGACGCTCTCGGAGGAGCAGGCGTTGCGATCGCGGCGCAGTACAGCGTCTCCAAACTTTACAACGACCCGCTGCTCCGAACGACCATCTCGCTCGTCGCGGCCAAGGACGGCGAAGGCCCCACCGTGCGCGCCAACGCCGTTTCCACCGCGCTGCTGCTGGCCCTCGTCGTTGGCGTCGTGCAGGGAGCCTTTTTCTTCGTGTTTGCGCGCAGTGTGCTGCGTCTCAGCCTGGTGACGCCGGCGTCGGCCATGTATCCCTCCGCGCTCGCGTACCTGCGCATCTGCTCGCTCGGAGCGCCAGCGGCCACGCTCTGGCTCGCCACGAACGGCATATTCCGCGGCCTGGGCGACACGACGACGCCCCTCGCATGCGCCCTCGCCTTCACTGGACTGAACGCCATCTTCGACCCCCTCCTCATCTTCAACTGCGGCATGGGCGCAGCGGGCGCAGCGGCGGGCACGGCGATGGCGCAGACGATCGCGCTCGTCCCGCTGCTCCTGGCGCTCCAGCGCAAGCTCAAGGTGGGCTATTCCGGGGCCGAGCGCCCCGCCGAGCGAGTCGGCGTGAGCGGTTGGCCGATCGTGGGTCTCTTCGTGCCCCCTGGCGGGCTGCCCGCGCTGCTCGCGGGGCTCCGGATGTACCTCTCGGCGGGCAGCCTCGTCTTCCTCCGCTCGATTGGAAAGATCTCGGCCTATTCGGTGTGCGCGCGCGAGGCGGCTCGGCTCGGCGCAGTTGCCTCCGGAGCACACAACCTCTGCTTCCAATTGGGCGTGGCGACGACGCAGATCGCCGAGTCGGTTGCCATCGCCACCCAGACACTACTCGCGCGCGAGCTTGGGCGCACCGACGTCACCGCGCCCGCGCGCACCGCCGTGGCACGCCAGATTGTATCTCGCGGGCTGCTCGTGGGTGGCGCCGTCGCGGGCACTCTCTCGCTACTCACCTTCCGCTACTCACGCGAGGTGGTCAACGGGCTGACGACGATCCCCGAGGTGCGCGCCGCCGCGTACGGCGTGATGCCGCTCGTGCTCGCGTGCCAAGCCCTCAAGGGGCTCGCGTATCCAGTGAGCGGCGCTCTGATGGGTGCACTTGACTGGCGCGCCTCGGCGGCGGCGATGTGGGCCGCGCAGCTGTCCGCGGTCTCGCTGGTGGCAATCTGGAGTCAGCGCGGCGCGCGCCCACTCTCGCTCAACCAGCTGTGGAGCGCGCTTGCCGTGCTCTTCGTCGTGCAGATCCTCGCGGGCCTTGGGCGCATCGCGTCAGGAACGGGGCCATGGGTCGTGCTCCGCCGGCCGCGCCCGGTCACTACGGTCGTGCCCGACGCGAAGTCGGAGTAACATCATGTTGAAGAGATCGCGGTGTTCGTAGTACCGTTCGGTTTAGTGTTTCGACTTTGGGTCGTTACCGTTTAGTGCCTAGAGGACATCGACATAAAATTACGAATAACCAATTCATCATAAACAAATCATCTTGTGGATCTTGCGCGATCTTGCGCGATAAAAAATCGTCATCGACACGTGTCCCGGGTCTCCTCCCCGAGCTCGAAAAGCGCCCACACCCTTCTCCAGCACCACCCGACCCATGATCGCACCGACATCGTCAAAGGCCCGGTCAGGACACAGAAGCGGGCGCGCCCACATCCTGTGCTCCAGGCTGCAGCGCCTCGCGCGTGCTCACAGGAGGGGCACCTGCTTGACCGTGGCGGAGAGTGCCTCCTCCCTGGCCATCATCTCCTTCAGAGCGTCGAGCCGACCTTGCAATTCTGAGACGATGCGTTGCTTGGCCGCGAGGACCTTCTCGAGCGCGCCCGCGTACTCGTCGACAGAGCAGCCATCGGGCTGCTGTAGGTCGGCGAGCATCGTACGCTCCTGCTCGAGCAGCAGCTCGTCCGCCTCGACCGCCTCGCGGTGCTGCGCCACCAGCACCTCCTCCGCGCGCGAGACCGCCGCGACCGACTTGAAGAAGTTGCCCACGTCCTCCACACCGGAGGCGCCGAGCAACTTAGCCGCGAGCTGGTCGGCGCTGAAAGAGCAGCCGAGCGCCTCGTCGATGGCTTCCTCCTCCGCGGCGCGCACTCGCGCGCTGCTCTGTCGGGAGATTGCATCTGGCCGCTCGGGCTCGTCAAAGCTCAGGGGCAGCGGCGGCGGCGGCGGTGGCGGACTTCGGCGCGGCGGCGGCGGGATGTTGCTCTGTTGCTGAGGACGCGGCGGTGGTTGCTGCGGCGGCGATGCCGTCGAAGCGCCGTCCTGAGCGTTGGAGGGACCTCGCCTCGAGGCAGCGGGCGCGGGCGCAGGAGCAGCACCGTCCTGAGCGGATGCAGCCACGGCCGTGCCGCCGCTGCCGGCGCTCAGGCCGGCGCTGCCTCGAGGCGAGGTCCCTCCGACGCTCAGGACGGCGCTCGGCTCGTCGGGCAGCCAGCCGTCGGGCAGTTGGGTCGATGCAAGGGCCGCGGGAGGCGAGGCAGCGAGCGGCGCCCGCGTCGGCGCCGGAGGCGCCGGCGGCGCCGGAGGCGCCGGCGGCGCCGGTACGCGCTGCGGGGCTGTGGTTGGTCGCGAGAGCAGCGGCGGCGGCGGCTGCGGCGGCTGTGCAGCGGCAGGCGGCGGCGCGGGCGGCGGTGGGGCTGGTCGTGGCGGCGGCGGCGGCGGCGGCGGCGGCGGCGGCGGCGGCGACAACGTCGGCCGCTCCCAGGTCACCTCGTCGCCGGGGCCGACATAGTACTTGTGCCCGCTGACCGGGTCGAAAGCTTCGGTCCACCCAGCTGGCAGTGCTTCATCACACCGACCATTCACATTCACACCCGGCAGTGCCGACCCGTCCGCCGAGGGCGCGCCGCCCCGGGCGGCCAACGGCTGCCCACCGGTCGGACCGACGGTGGCACGTCGGTGAGCGGCGGGCGCCCGTTTGGCGTTGAACTCCTTGACGCGCTGCGCGTAGCGGAGAGTGTTGAGCGTGTTTTCTGCGGAGGAGGCGCCGGGCGCGACGTTGGCGATCATGACCGTCTTAGCGCGCCCTACGAACGAGTCGCGCAGCACCATGGTGAGCTTCGAGCCTCGGAAGGGCACGCGCCCGTCGCCCATGTCGAGCGCGCGGATGCACTCCTTGAGGCAGAGCAGGCTCTTGTTGATCTCGGCGCCTTCGAGGCGTGTCTGCCTGTCCTTCGAGGACGCGTCTGCCGCGCGCTCCGAGCCAGCAAGGTCGACGAGGCTGAGCATGCCTACCTTTTGGAGCGATCCCGGTTCGCGTAGCGTCACCTGCAGGATCGCGTGCGAGCGTGACGAGGTCTCATTGGCGGAGGTGGCCCCTACGGCACGCAGCTCCTCCGCCTGGCGCACGAGGTGGAGCAGGTCGTCCACGTGGTAGATCGGCTCCTCGCGCAGCCCGACGATCTGAACGCGCCCCTTGCCATCCTCGAGGACCTCGAGCCTCGCACGCTCTCCAAGAAGGTCGAGCACGAGCCCCCGGTAGACCTCGAAAAAGGAGACGCCGAGGACTAAGTTGCGATGGTGCGCGACGCGCGAGACAAGGTCATGTGCGGCGAGCTTGTACAGCCCGTGCGTGTTGCCGTCGGTCGCGTCACGGAGGCCGTGGCCCGCCATCGTGCACGTCTTGCCGGAGCCTGTCTGGCCGAATGCGAAGACCGTCGCGTGC
>PJAB01001092.1:0-17361 GCA_002887195.1 Chrysochromulina parva
GGCTAGATGCTTGACCTGTGCCACCGAGGCTCGCCACGCAGCCAGGCCACGGGCGAGGTAGCGGTTGACCATGTACATCAGGCCGTTGCGCACCAGTCGGAAGGCATCGGCCCGCTCAGCAACGACGAAACGCCAAGACGTCCATCCTCGTGACAGCTCCCGGTTGAGGAATAATCGCACGGCTCGCTCTTTGCGATCGGCTCTGGCGGCGGCATCGGCGGCGGCCTGTGCCTCCTCGCCTGGCTTGAGTGGCACCAAGCACTCGGAACGTATGCTCAGCTGCCTTCCATCCACGCATCTCACCCCCCATCGCCTGTTCTCAGCGAAGAATCTGAGCAGTTCAACTCTCCTACCGTTGAAATCCAGTCGCTCCGTCAAGCCGTCAATTGTCATCCACCTGCTTACTCGCACGAAGTCGATTGCATCGAGCCACTGGCGCACTGGTAGATCTCCGGCTGAACTTCGGAACCACACGCACCGCTCTGAGTTGCGCAGGACGAGCACCTCATACTCAACGGGAACCTCGTTCTCGACGGTCCCCTTATGCGCAACGACCAATGCCGGAAAGTCCACATCCAGAGTGAAGACTTGCTTGCCTTTGGGGGACTGCCAGGTCAGGCATGCGGCATTGCCATTGGACCGTGGAACGAGTGCAACCTGGCGCTCATTCCACTTGTGGAGATAATCGCTGCGTTTTAGCAGTGTGCCCATCAGGACTGGCTTCATGCCAAGATGATCCAACATTCCCAAATTGCATAACCCAAAGTGAGCCACCAAAGGAAATTGCGCAATGGCCTCGGGGACCACGGATGGGCCTAGCAGAAGCTTCGCGTGTTGCGAGAGTTGATGAGACGAACGAAACGTTCGCGGTTCGCTGACATAGAAGTCAAAGTTCAAGTTCAGTCAGTCAGTTTCGTCGCGGTCCCCCCGCGCTCACACAAAGTTAACCAAGTTCAAGTTCAGTCATGTCAATTTCGTCGCGGACCCCGTGCTCACCACTGCTCTACAATTATCTGCCCCTTTCCAAGATAGTTGAGCTCTGTCCGAAGTTGACCAGGCCTTCAGTGTTCGGTCCGTCCGAAGATGAGCGTCTGGGGACACGCTGGTGCACAGAGCGCGCCTGCCAAAGTAGCATGCAATCCCACGATTCGCACACCTTCACCGTGTCAGAGGGAGGACGGCAAATCGGCAATTAGCCTCACGGCGCATTTGGCATTACCATTACACATTAGCCACATTTCAACCAAGACGGAAGAGCTTTTCTGTGCGGTGTGTGTGTGCCGGATTCAAGCCGGATTTTCGTCTTACCGCCAAGTAACGGTTACCCGGCCGGAATTTTTTTCTACGGCATCCCGGTGGTACGGTATCATTACCTGTGGCAGTCGCGCGCGTACCGACAAGAACCGTCAACCTCACGATAACACAAAGGCCGTGCGAGCTCTCAGCTTCTATTTGAGCTATCGACGATCCGCGGCCCTCAACGCCCATGATGGCGCTCTGACCCAGGGTGGCGCGCGCGCACGGCGCTCTCGCTCTTTCCTCCCCCCGCCCCTCCCAGAGCCAAGGGTGCTGCGGGTCAAAGCCTCTCGGTGTTGTCAGAAGCCCATGCGGGCGTACGGATTGTCCTCTTCAACGGGCTCGTGTGTGAAGCAGATCGGGGCGGCGTGCGTCGTGCCCGCGGGCTCGTCGGTCTGCTCGGACGCCTCGCGCAGCCGCTTGGCGTTCTCAGACGCAGGCGCGAGAGGCGAGCGCGTCTCGCCCGCGGAGGCGGTCGAGGAGGTCGCCGCACTGAGGAGGCGAGACATGCGCACGCCGCCGCCACCGACAGGTGTGCCGCCGCTCGCAGCGCCTCCGCTCCCAACCCCGGCGCCGCCGGGCGCACCACCGAGAGTGTGCCCTCCAGTCGAAGGGAAACGATCCTGCGGCGTCGCCATGACACCGGGTGCGGCGGCCGCCGCCGCGAGTGCCTGCTGTATGCGTTTAGGATCAGTTACCTGTCGATAGAGGAGCATATAGGCACAGGTGCTGCCGCTCCAGCTGTAGCTGCCCGACGCAGCGCTCTCAGCCCCGCCCACCGCGCGCCGCAGCTCCGACGGCTTGATCGGCTTGACGGTGGCGTCGTTGAACTCGTACCACTCGCCGCGCTCGACGTCCTGGAGGAGCGCGTAGTAGTGCCCAAAGGAGGCTGAACCCTTATGCACGAGCACGGCGTACAGCTCGTACACGGCCGCCGAGGGCGTGCCCATCGCCGCTTCACCCTCCACCACCGTCGGCGTGTCCACATCCATGGTCGACGCATCCCCCGCTACCTTGACGGCGGCGGCGGAGAGGGGCGATCCTCCGGAGGGCGTCATCGTGGGCGATCCTCCGGAGGGCGTCATCGTGGGCGATCCTCCGGAGGGCGTCATCGTGGGCGATCCTCCGGAGGGCGTCATCGTGGGCGATCCTCCGGAAAGAGCCGACGACGCGTTGGAGGTTTCCCACAACGACGCGTTTGAGGGGGCGGCCGAGGTGTCGTCGTCGTGGGCGGCGTCGTGGGTGTCCAGGGTGGCCAGCAGCCTCACGCCCGCGGACCTGTGCGCACTGGAGATCGCGTTGCACATGTCCATTGGCGTAGGCTCCAACTCTGCAAGCGCCGGCGCAGGCCCAGCCAGACTCACGAATGGTGTCATGTCGAGGTACAGTGGGAAGTCGAAGGCGCTCGAGATCTTGGCGCGCGTATTCGATCGAAAGTCGTAACGGAAACGCTTGAGCTGCAAAGTGAGGATTGGTGGCAGCCGCGTGAGCTGCACACCTCGTTCCGCATCCGTCTTACAGCCGCAGCAGTCGCACTGATACATTTCGCTGCCGCGCAGCTGCTCCGGAGTCAGGAGCTGGCGTAGCGCCTCGCACACGTTCGCTGTGCACGACGCGCCGCTGGGCGGCACCGCGCCGACGCCGCCTCCGCCAGCCGCCGTCGCGCCGTTGGGGCCGCCCGTGCCGGTGCCGGCGGCGGCTGGCTCGTCGTGTGGCACGGCGAGCTTGAGATCTTGGAAGCGGTCGGTGCGGTGCGAGACGGTACCGCACGTGTGGCAGCGCACGTAGTCGCGCTGCTCTCCCTGGAACAGGTCCTCGACAAGCGTGCCGTGCGCCGTGCCCTTGAGGTCTGCCTCGATGCGCTCGCAAAGCATCGTCCAGAACTCATGCACGTCTTGTTGGCGCGAGACGGGGCCCCACTTGAGGGCGGAAGTGAGGCCTTCGGTCGACACCGCGTACTGCGAGTGGCGTAGCTGGTCGAAGAGGTCCTTGAGGGCCTTGGTCACAGCGGGCAGCGGCTCGGCGCTCACGGCGGCGCTCCCGGCAGCAGCAGCAGCAGCACCCGCCCCGGCAGCAGCAGCAGCAGCAGTGCCGCGCCCGGCAGCGGCGCCGGCCGCGCCGAGCTCACCGAGCTCGCTGACGCTCGCGCGGAAGGAGGGCGTCATGAAGAGAGCCTGCACGAGCGAGTTTAGGTAGCACGTCGCGCCCTGGTTGCGCAGTCCCACCCACTGCCCCTCGCGTCGCTCGCCGGCCGCGCCATTGCCGCTGCCATGGCTCACAGGGCCCCAACTGCCAGCCGCACCCGCGCCGAGCCGACTACCGAGCCCGCTGGCCCCGCCGGCGGCGGAGGGGGGCACCTCGCGCAGCATGAAGTACACAATCGCGCCCGGCTGCACGCGCTGCGCGCTGAGCGGCAGGTCGTCGACGAGTTCCTTCCCCAGGCAGATGAGTCGTATCGCACGCACATCACCCTCACCTCGAAGCTGCAGCTGCCGCTTGAGGCCGATGCCCGTCATGGCCGCGTCGTACGGCACTTGCATCTTCTGCCCGTTCACCTTCGTGACCTGCACCGGCGCCGCGGCGTTCGCTGACGACGCCCCCGCAGCCGCACTGCCTGCCGCCAACGGCTCACTGGCGGATCCGGGCGAGGCGGCAGGCCCCACAGGGCTGAAGCCCGCGGCGGTCGCGGCGGCCGCTCGGGCGGCAGCGGCCTTGGCCGCGTCCGACAGCTGGATCATGCCGAGCGGGCCGGTGTCAGGCGTCATGCGATCCACCATCGACAAGCGCTGGCTGCCGCTAATGCCAAGCTCGCAGAGCGTCTCGGACGGGCAGGTGAGCATCTGACCCGCCCATAGCAGCGTGACCATCTCGCCCGACGGGCGCAGCTGCGCCTTGACCTCGGCGATGGTTGCGTTCGCCGGCACGCGCAACTTGGTGCCGTTCTTGGGGTTTAGCATGGTGCACACCTCAAGATCGACCATCGGCTCAGTGGCTGGCGCGCCAGCCACAGCGGTGGCGGACATTGCCGACGCGGGCGCGGGTGCAAGCACGTTCGTCGAACGCGCACCAATGAACGACGAGGTGCTTGATTGTAGCGAGAACGCGCTCGTTGCCAAGCCCGAACCGTCTGGGACGCGCTGGGAGAGGCTGAAGAGCGAGGAGCGCATGCCAAAGGCAGAAGCTGGGGCGGGTGCTGTGGGGACCGATGAAGCTGCCGTGTTGTCTTCCGCGTCTGACGGCTGGCTCGGCGCCTCGGGCATTGCTTTCGGAGTACGAGGAAGGAGGCCGTGCTCGAGAGTGCGAGCGAGCGTGAGCGCAAAGCACGCGCGCCGGCAAAGCAGAAGAAAGCAAAGAAACTTCTGATTGGCCAGTTCCGTATTCATACTGTCGAAGACAATAAGGCACCTCTTCGTAGCGGGAAGACGTTTGCTGTGAAATGTTGTGATGTTGTTGTGATTGTGTGTATGAACATGATTGTCGGCCTTCCTCGGCCCGGACGTGACTCGAGCATGCCGTCGGCCCTCACCCTCTGCACGATGCCGGCCCTCTGCATGATGGCGTTCTCGCTTGTCGCGATCAACGTGGTCGTCCCGGTTCCCATCGTTGCCGCATTGCAGCACCTCGCCGCCGGAATCGTGCTCTCTGCCGTCGCAATCGAGCTCCTGCCGCCCATCCTCGATGCGCCCGATGATGCCCTGACGACATTCTGCATGACGGTCGGCTTCGTGCTGGGCGTCGCCTTCTTCCTGCTGCTGGGCGCATTTTGCCACGCTGACGAGCACGACGACGACGACAGCAGCGATGACCACGGTCACTCTCACGACGCCGTGGCTGATTCGGTCCTGACGACCCGATACCGTTCTGAATCGGAGTCGCTATCGTCCGCGCCCTCCGCTGCCACGGCCACTAAGTCGCCCGTACCGGCCCTGCTTGGCCTGCGTCGCCAACCTTCGAAGATGGGCATGATGCGTGAGATCGTCGAGAACAATGCCACGAAGGCCGAGCTGCCGTCCTTACGGCTGCCGTCCTTTCCGTTCGCACTCGCGGTGGCTGTGTGCACGGACGCGATGGTGGATGGGCTGCTGATCGGCATCGCGTCGAGCTCAGGAAAGTCGTCGGGGCTCATCATTGCGCTGGCGCTCACCGTCGAGATGGCCTTTCTCGGCCTGACCTTTGCCGTCTCGCTGCGCAAGCAGCCGTGGAGCCGAAGCACGCTGGCGATCTTATTGCCACCGCTGCTGCTACTGCTGGGCGGCGCGGTTGGCGATGCTCTCGGCGCGGCGCTCACGGACTCACCGCCGCTGCACACGGGCCTCCTCGCCTTCGGCGTCGCCGCGCTGCTCTACCTCGTCACCGAAGAGCTCTTACTCGAGGCGCATGCGCAAGGCGACGACCACGTCTGGTGGGTGGACGCGTGCTTCTTCGCCGGCTTTGGCTTCTCGCTCTTCATCGAGAAATCGATGCGCCACCTACGCTGAGGCGGCGGCGCCACGTGTCCTCGAGGGCGCTCCAGCCGATTCCCGAAGAGGTCCCGCTTTGCGCCCACACAAACCGAGGACGACGGCTCGCGACGGCCCCGTCACGGGGTCGGGGCAGCAGCACGGCTGCGGCGCACGGGGCAACCGTACTCTTTACCCACTGTGTGCGTCAACGGGTCGTGTGCTGTCCGCACGGCGTCTCTCGGTCTCGCGGTCTCGACGTCCGCTCGCTCGTGGTCGTGCGCAATATCATGGATGATATCCTGTCCATCGAATACACGTATGTGGGCATTTCTCTAACGGCACGCAGCCGATTCACAACCTTGGTGATTTAATTCACAAGGGCTATCAGGACGTCTTTTATGCCCGCCCCATTCGCGCCTCCCGAGAATTTCGCCATGGTCTGGCGCGGTATTTACCGCTCATCCTATCCGAGCAAGCGCAACTTCAGCTACCTCCAGGCACTTGGCCTGCGCACGATCGTCTACCTTTGCCACGAGGAGTACCCTGAGCTCAACTGCGCGTTCATGCAGGATCACGGCGTGCAGCTGCTGCAGTTCGGGTGCGACGGGAACAAGGCACCCTTTCACGAGATCCCGGCGTATGTCATTCGGCGTGCCCTGCGTGCCATAATGGACCCGCGCAATCACCCGGTCCTCATTCATTGCAACCAAGGCAAGCACCGCACGGGCTGCCTCGTCGGCTGCCTGCGCAAGGTGCAGCAGTGGTCGCTCGTCGCCATCTTCGAGGAGTACCGGCGCTTTGCAGGCACCAAGGCGCGCGTGGTTGATGAGCTCTTCATCGAGCGGTTTACCTTCGAGGGCAGCAGTGACATGGACACTGGTGAGGGTGAGGAGGAACAGCGAGTGCCGCCTGAGCCGCCTGAGCCGCCTGCGCCATCGGCACCATTGCCGCTAACGCCGAAGTACAAGGCAGCCCAAACTCAAACGATGGTGGAGTCGCTAACAGAGCTGCGGGTGGCTGATGCCCACGTACATGCAACTGGGCCTGCCTCTGCTGGATAACGGCGCGATGGAAGTCTCTAGTCTCATACGATAGCGAATCGTTCCGCGGTTTCCCGGTTAGCGGATTACGTCCGGCAACTCTTAGTTTTTAGATCGTACACTCCCTGGAAATGATGGAAAAAGGTATTTGAGATACTTGTCGGAATGTTGGCTAGCGTCGGGCATACGCACCAGGGCAGCACACACTCTCACCATGATAAAGCCTCGTAGACCCGCCATCATATCTGACTCTCTCGTAGTCCGGTCGTCATCGAACAGCGCACATGCAAGCAGCTCCTCGCGTGCTTACACGAGTCCGCCGCAAGATACGCGCGACCCCCCATCGCGGCTCCTAACTTTGCTTGCACCTCGCGCCCTCACAGCTGGGCGTCGGTCATGTCAGCGTCCTTGTCCTGGATCTCGTGGAACATAAACTCCGACTGGTACTCGATGAGGAACTGCGTCGAGCGCTTCACGTCGACGAAGAGCGTGTAGACCTTTTTGACGTCCTCGACCTCGACCTCGACGCCCTTGCGCTTGGCGCACACGAGCGCCGCAGCGATGATCAGCTGGATCGCGTACCGTAGCGACGTCTCAATCCCAATCTTGGTGAGCAGCGTCAGGGCATCGTCCCCCATCTCGACATCCTCCTCCTCGCACCGGATCTTGAGGATGTGCTTGATCTCCTTCTCCGTGTACGGGACGGTCGAGATGATGAGAAGGCGGTCGAGCAGGTCGATCGGGATGCCGTGCGGCGACTTGTAGTTCGTGCCACGGATGCGCGTGATCCCCCGGTTGGTAGCAACGACGAGCACTGGGGCAAGATCACTCTCGAGAGCGCGATTCAGGTACGAGAAGCACTCGATGTCGAGCATGTGCACCTCGTCGATGAAGAGCACGCCGGGCACGATCTCGGCCTTGCCCTCCTCGCGCCACTCGGCCACCTTCTGGTCGATCTGGTCGCGCACCTCGGCCTTAATCTCGCCCGTATCTCCTGCGAAGAGCGCGAGGAAGCCTTGCTGCCGCGAGTTGATCACATCGATCTCGTGCAGAGAGACGACGTGCACCACCTCCTTGCGCTTCTGCAGCTCGCCCTCGGGCGTCTGCACGAACTTGGTGTTCGGGCCCATAGCGTCGTAGTCGCGCGAGCGCGTGAATGAGCGGCCGAGCACCGCGATGCGTCCAGTTGCCTTGTCGATCGTGATCACGTCGCCCGCCTGCGCTTTCTCCTTCGTAAGCGAGTCGATCATCTTCTGGCCCAGGTCGTACACGGTCTCCATCTCCGTGGTCTTAAGCGTGAGCTTGCCCGTCTTCGCCGCACCCTTGGACGAGCCCGCTGCCGGCCGGTCGATCTCGATCTCCACCACCTCGCCCTCGATGATCTCCGTCTCCTCCTTGATGCGCACGCCAATCGAGCGTCGGAAGGCCTGGGTGAGAGCCTCGGTCTTGTTCATCTCGAGTGAGAAGATCTCAGAGGCGGCAATCGTCGTGAAGGGTGTGTCCGTGCCGAGCGCCTGCGCCATGCCCATCGCGATCGCGGTCTTTCCCGTGCCAGGCTGCCCAGCGATCAGGATGGCGCGGCCGGCGATCTGCCCCTCACGGATCATCGACAGGATGACGCCCGCGGCCTTGCGTGCCGTCGCCTGGCCCACCATGCCCTGCGAGACGGCGCGCGCCTCGAGCGAGTCATCGAGGCCCAGGCCACGGATGTGCGAGTGCGCGCCAATGCGCTCGATGCGCGTCACGTCGCGGGTCACATCAGTCTTCACTGCTGCGGCCATTTCTGCTGTCTGAGTCCTGCGATGCAGCAAGAGTTGGCACACGGAACCTCAGCACGTACGCATGGGGCACGGGGCAGCGCCGCACGCGAGCTGCGACTCGCGCGCCGATGGGGCAGTTGCGGCACACAGGCGCGGCGCCGCGGTCACAGAGTGGCTTTTTGTGCGGCGGCCGGACGCGGGATCGTGTTGCACGTCGCATGCGCGGGATGCTGCTGGGTTGGCGGCCGGCGCAGGCTGCCTGCGGCGAACCAAGCGCAAGTGTGTGCAGTTGCGACTCCCACCGCGCGCCAGCTTTACCGCGAGCCCCTGGCGTTGTCGACACGTCGTGCGGCCGTTGCCAGGAATAGGGAGAGGAGTCCACACATGCCCCACCCGCCCCACCCCCCCCCGAACTCCCCCTTAAACACTAGTCCTCAAACTGAGTACTCGTTCGCTCGGGCTACTCAATTTCGCTCTAGACGAGAGAGGCCTCCCTCCCCTGTGCCCTGACCAAGGTGTGCGTCTTGAGCCGTCGTGATGCAAGCGACAGGAGGTGATGAGACATGTAACAGATGTACTTGACTCTCAGATCTCAGTGATGAGTGAAACGTGCAAAAATCAAAATAGGTGCATGCCGATCGGGTCAGCACGCGACGGGTCGTGGACCACAGTAACACAACTGCCAAGTGCGGTCCGACCCACACCGCCGGCACTCTGATACACAACATTGCAGTTCAACACCACAGGCTCGCGGCGCCATCTTAACATCAGATGCACATCAGACTACACAGATCCCCATGTCGCAGTCATTGGCATTGTGCTGGCGCCGTCGCGATGACTGGCACCTCCCGACTGATGCGCTTGCGCTCCTCCCCTTCCCTTTGGCTATCGTATCCCCGTCGGCGCTGCTCGCCGGCCCCACTGGCAGGACGCCCATGGCTCACTTCTTCTTGGCCATGATGGGCAGGAGCATGGGCGTGTAGTCGGCGGCAGGCGAGATGATCGCCTTGCAATTCGCGAGCACCGCCGCCATGTAATTTTCCGTCTCGAAGTCAACGTCAGCGCTGCCGAAGGGGTCGGCGAGCGCGATGGAGGTCTCCTTGAGGCCGATGGTGACGAGCACGATGATGAAGAAGCACGGGATGGTCAAGATCGTCTCAAACTCGATCAACGAGTACGACACCATCAGCAGGTTGAGCGAGAGCATCAGCGTCAGCGTGTGGTAGTACGGGAATGGTACCGGTTGCGTCATCTGGTCCACAATCTCAGCGCAGTGCGAGCGCAGCTGAATCGCAAGTGTCTCGAAGGACTTGAGATTGGCGCCGGGGCCCTTCTCCTTATCCTCGGCAAGGTGGTCCTGCAGCGCGCGCAGCGCCCAGATCTGGAGCAAAAACGGCCGGAAGCCGCGGAAGTTGTCGGCGCGCTTCTGCTCCTCCTGTGAGATGAGGCCCGTCTGCAGCAGCACCTCCCACTCGGACATGGTGACGCGCTTCCCGCCGTCGGACGCGCCGCCCGAGAGCTGGAAGTACAGCAGGTACACACTCGCTATCATGAGGCGCGACAGGTTCCACAGCTTATCGGGCGACGCCTTCGGCAGGTGTACGCGCAGCAGGCCTGTGAATGCCATCACCGTGCCGCTCATGCCCATGCAGTGGTTATACAGGGCATAGTAGCGCGTGTAGCAGTTGGCCGAATAAAAGACGAGGAAGAAGACCAGAAGCGTAGTGGGCACGGTCGTCAGCTTCCAAGGCAGAGGGGGCAGCGTGATGTCCGTGCGGTAATTGTTGATGTAATAAAAGCAGAGGTGCGCGGACATCAGCACCCAGAAAATGGGGCGGCACAACACGCGCGGCAAGACGGTGCCCCGCCACTTGGCGAGCACGGTCAGCTCGTTGAAATCCGTCGGGTCATACCCAATCGTCATGCTGACCGGGCCGCCGCTGCGCACTTGTGCGTGGGAGCAGAGCGAAGCCAAAAAGGCACCGCGGAGAAAGTTGACCAAAACGAATCACTAAACTTCCGGCCCGAACGCTGTCGGGGCTGTGTCTTGCTCCCGCTGATGGACTGCAGGATTCGTCCGTCTGGGATCTGCGCTGGGTAGGGTAGAGGAGCATCGCCGACAGCGGCGCCCCCCCACACCCAAACTTTCCGTAAAAGGGTTGGATTGTTTCACACACAAGGCAAAAAATGGCGGCTTCAAGTATCGTGCCGCACAAGTCGCTCGCAGTGGTCCTGCACGGGCGCATGGGCGGCATGGCGTCGCTGATGCCCGGTGCGCCTGGCCGGCCGCTCCGCTCCTTTGACGGCGCGGTGCCCTCGCCTTCATCCGCTGCGCTCTGCGCGGCGTCCCTTGAGCAGCACGTCATCGGCCCAAATCGCGCCCATTTTGCGGTTGACGTTTTCGGCCATTCGTGGTCGCCCGAGATTGGGGCGACCCTCGACGGGCTCTTCGCCCCGCGCCGCAGCTTGCACGAGGAGGGTATCTCCAAGGCAAACTTCCGGTGCCCCGATCCAAACTTTTCGCATGGGTACTGTCACCGCACGGTGTCACATCTGCTCGGCATCGCGCGCGCGATGCGGCTCAAGAAGCTCGAGGAGATAGCACGCGGACGGGAGTACGACGTCGTCTTCCTCTCCCGCTGGGACATCCTGTGGCGCACGCCGCTCCTCGAGCTCCGTGCGCTGCCGCGCTGGCACGCCCACCGCGAGAGGCGTCGGCGGACCGTATGGCTGCCGCGCATCTGCATCCCCATCGACGGTGGCGATAGACCGGGTTCGGCCTTCCGCTCAGCCGTATGCGGCGGCAGCGCGAGCACGTGGCTCGCCACACAGGCTGCTCGCGAGTGCTCCCGCGCCGCGCGTGCGTGCCAGCCGGACATGAGCCTAGAGGCGCGTGAGCTCTATGTCATGGACTGGTGGCTCGTGTTGGGCACGTCGGCCGACGCGGATGAGTTCGCCGAGGGCGTGAGCGGCCGCTTCGCCGAGCACGGTACGCGTGTGCTACAGCGCCTCGCGGCTCAAAAACGGGGCGCCATCGCAATGGGTCACGCATGGTTTGGCGCGCAGTTGCTCTGGGCGATGAACGCGACGCTCGCCCACGTTGGGAATATCGGAGTCGACTTCCATCTTGGGCGCGCTTGGAACGAGTTCGACTGCAACGGGCTGCAGCCCGCATGCGCCGGGCGTGTCTGCGGCTCGAGCGACATGCTGCCCGCGCGGCCGTGGCACACGAGCCAAAGCGCACGTTGGCCTATCGAGAGCTCTGAGAGCTTCGCGCCGCTTGTCTCCATCCCAGATCCCAACTCGCAGATGGCGAGCTCGTGCGAGGATCGGTACTTTCTGTGCAGGCGCGGCTCGCGCGCCTGTGTCGAGACGGACGCAAATGCCGCGCCGATGGATCGCACTGCACTCAAGGCCCTGTTCCTGGGCTGCGCCGAAGGGCTCTGTGCGCCAGTGACACCGTCAACGGCCCGCCTGCGACAGAACGTGCAAGAGGCGCCGTCACGGGCGCCTTCGACGGCATCGCTGTCGACGCCATCGGCGAACACGTCCGCTTGCGCGCGGCGGCTGCTTCGCCTCTGGCTCAACATGAGCGGCTCGGTGCGCTTTCCGAAAGCCATGCAACGGCATTCCGCCGCACCGGCTCTCGATGCCTTTCAGTCGCGCATGGCTGCCCTGCCGCTTGCCGACGAAATGATGTCCGATCCGCTGCCACTCTCGGCGACATGCGAAAGGGCCTGGTCGCGCAGCGGTGGTGTACGCTATCCGCGCTTCGAGTGAGTTGCTTCCTCAATTGTGCCTTGAATTGTGCTTCCTCGTTCCTGTGAGACCACACGTCCTATGATTTTTACACTCAGCCACGGGCCGGCGACCGTTGCGGGGTTTCCCCTCTTTATTCGAATGGTAAGGACGTAAACTTGGTCGCGTAGGTTGGTGATAGCGGTTCATCAAATACAGAAATGTAGGCAGCCTAGTCCCTGGCGCGCGAAACGCACGGCGGTTTCACTTTCATGGTTTCACCTTTCACGACACGATGAGTGAGACAGAGCCGCGAGCGCTCACGAGCCGGCGATGGTACTCACAATTGGTACTGGCTCAGCGGAGCCAAGTATGCGATGGTCGCAGGTAAAGCAGGCGCAGAAGCAGTCCGTGACCATGGCACAGCGGCTCGATATCATAAAGGCCAAAAACGCCTCCAGCGCCAAGGTCGACGAGAACATCGTCACCACAGTCAGCTCAGTAGAAGAACTCGAGCAAGTGAACAGGCGGCTACAGGCCGACTTATCGTTGAATACGATGAAGGCTTGGGAAACCCGACTTGCTTTGCGTCGCGAGGCGAGCGTTCGCGACGTCTTGCACCTCTGGTGGATGGCATTCTTGCGAACGTTGCGCCCAGGCCTTGAGGAGGACGAGATACCAATGATGGGGAAGGCGATGTACGTGCGCATGTATGAGCTCATTTTTCGCGCCTTAACTAGCATTGAAGAGGAGCAGTATGAAGAGGCAGAGGCGAGGCAGTGCGCTGAAGAGGACTGGGCGAGCGAGAGCGCAGATGGGGTCACGATGCCACGAGAGGTGTTCCTCGACAGCGTCTTCCAGCTCGCCGACCTCTACACCGACACGACCAGTGCCACGGAGTACGCAAGGTTTCTTCGACGCCTCCTAGAGCTATGCGTGTGCAAGGGAGCCTCGCCGGACTTGTCGGACGGGATTTTTTGGGTCGTCCGTCCATTGAAGAAGAAGCCCGATCCAAAGCCAGTGAAGCAAAAGGAGCACCAGCCCGCGCCCGCGGAATCGGAGCCGCGATCGGAGGAGCCGCCGCCGCCGCAAGCTTCGCCGCCGCCAGCCACGCCGCCGCCAGCCGCGCCGCTGCCACCCAAGCCGCAGCCACCCAAGCCGCCGCCACCCAAGCCACCGCCAGCCGCGCCGCCGCCAGTCGCGCCGCCGCCAGCCGCGCCGCTGGTAGCCGCGCCTCCACCAGCCGCGCCACCACCAGCCGCGCCGCCGCCTCCCGCGCCGCTCGCGCCGCCGCCAGCCGCGCCGCCAGCCGCGCCGCTGCCAGCCGCGCCGCCGCCAGCCGCGCCGCCGCCACCCAAGCCGCCGCCACCCAAGCCGCCGCCACCCAAGCCGCCGCCGCCACCGAACCCGCAGCCACCCAAGCCGCCGGTTGAGTACGGGTCCGTAGGTCTGCTTCCTGGTGCCGACGAGGTCGAAGTGATCTTCAATCCCATATTTCTCTCGCGCCCGCCGTCATCCGGTGAGGCGAAGACTTGGCGCACCGCGGAACTGCCACCATTGTTGCCCGGATGGGGGTCGAGAGGCAGTACCCCGATCAAAACGAGTAGAGCGAGGCAGGGCCCTGATGAAGCAGAGCAGAGAAGCCGCCCAGACAGCCGAACGAGCCCTATCAGCGTCTTTGCAGTCTGGGACCTGCCCTCGCCGAGGGTGTCGGTGAGCGTAGCGGGTGAGTCTTCTGGCAAGGACGCGATCTCTGCCGGCAGCAGCCCAGGACATCAGTCGCCCCTTTGCCACACCGAGGGACCTTCCCCGCACGGACGGTTCTACTACCGTGGCGAGGAAATTCCTATCAAGGTCAAGCCGTCGCGGGCGCGGGAGCGACAGGAGAAGAGATCAGTCCATAAGATGCGTAAGGCAACGGTCTCGATTCAATCGAAAGCGCGGGGGTTGCTGGCGAAGGCGAAGTACGGATCCGTTCGCCACGCTCTGGTCCAAATCCAAGCGAACGCTCGACGTTTGGCAGCCCGACGTCTTTTGGCAATCGCATGCTCTGCGGCGCTGTTCATCCAGCTACGATTCCGAGCCCTCCGCCGCAAGGTAGCCCACCGGCAGGGTCGACCCTTGCCAACTGCATCAGCGCTTGGGACCTCTCGAGGGACGAGACGGCAACACCAAGCCGCCACGCGGAGTCCGAGTCGGAGTCCGGGTCGGAGCCCGGGTCGGAGCCAGCAGCAAGGCCCGATCAGCCTCGGCGCCTTGTCGGCCTACATGTATACATGGGAGTCCGACTTTGCTGGCAAGTCGGGGGCACCCGCTCGCTCGCTCGTGAGCCCTGGCTCATCGGCGGCAAGCCTCTGCGATTCGAATCGCGATGCAGACTGCGGTCGCCCGTCGACACCGAGGGACCCGTCCGCACGTTTGCGCGCCCCCCGATGGACACGTCCCCAGAGCGGTATGGGGCTGACTAGACCGATTGTCTTTGAGCCCCACCGAAAATCCGCAGCACTATCGGCAACAACGCGGCGTGCGTACAATTTTGGCGCACTCAGCGGTGCCTGGAGCTGGGAATCGGACGGGACAGCGTGGTCGGTGGACATGCGTGTCGATCGCGATGCTTCAGGCTTGCTGTCCACGGCAGCAGCCGGGTTGATGGCCCAGCGCATGCGCGAAGTGCCGAGCACGCCGGTCTCTGGCAGCACCATCAACCGGCTGAGGACGCCTGTCGAGAATGACCGCCGACCGCCGGTGGTGATTCCGGACTCTGCAGCCCTGAAAGACAGTGCCTCGGAACCGCGTCCACTCATCCCCCCTCGCTCGCGTAGCCGCACCCAACGGCCCGTCGTCGAGTCGCCGCCGGTGCATGTCGCCTCGCGCTGGCCCAAGAAGCCCCCCGTGCTGGAACGGCATCGAACCAAGCTGGCGCTGCAGGCTGCAACCGCGAGCGTGTCACGCAGCTCTTCGATGCCCGTGCTCTTCCTCAACGAGGGAGACGGTAAGCAGGAGTGGGTCGAGCTCGCCAGCGCGATCGCGCAAACTCGACCGAAGCTCCTCAGGCCGAGATATTCAGGGCGCCTCGACCCCTAAGTCCGACGACCACCAGGACGCCGACGACGACGTGGTAGCTACATCAACCGGAGGTCGGATTACGGATAGATTGTGGAGAGAGTCTCCAGTATGTATGTTGACTCAGACCGAGCACCCGGCACCACGATCGTATTCTGTCTTCAAGTCACAAGTGTACTAAATGTACATGCACGGTACGGCTTGCTAATGTTTTTCGTGCACGAATATTATGAGCGCGAACACGACACGCCGTTTTCACCGAGCGATACAATCCGCACTCGACTCTCACACCTCGCCACACGGTACAGGTGGCTCGCCACGATGAGCGCCGTGACAAGCGCACCGGTGTCGATCGTCGATGTGGCTCGCCCTCTCTAGTCGATGGCGAGGAGCATGGCGACGCCGGCCATGGTCCACTTGGCCGCGGGCTGCTTGGTCTTGAGCTGCATCATGAAGACGAAGCCCGAGCCAGGGGTGGCCGTGCCAGGGGTCGCGCGCTCCGTCTGCTTGTACACAGGGCACAGGTAGACTCCGCGCCGATCCTCCTTCTCGGCGAGGATGGCCTTCATCAGGATGACAGGCATCTTCGGGTACAGGTCCTTCATGAATGCGTCCTCGAGGCAGCCCGCCCCCGAGTCCCAGCGCGCACCCTCCATGAACAAGCCAAACACGTACGCACCATCGCGGGTCTGCACGTCGACCTCCTCTGGCGACATCTTCTTCGTCACGTCGACGATCGTCACGAGCTTGTTGAGAGGCCAGTCGTTCTTGCGGCTCGTCACCTGCTTGACCGCGTTCTCAAAGGCCTGTGCGTTGAAGAGATAAGCGACCCACGTGACCTTGGGCTGCGCCAGGTCGCCGGTCCACGTCAGGAGCTGGCCCTGGCGCAGAAGCAGGTTGGCGATCCATGCGGAGAGCGGATCGCGCGAGGCCCATGCGAGCTTCTCCCACTTCATGGGCACCTTGCCGTCCGCGAGCGCGTACATGATGAGCTCCATCGGCTCGGTGATCGACAGGTCGCCCTTAAGGCCGCTGTCAAGCTCGATGAGCGAGCGGCGCACCTCGAAGATTAGGTCGTTCATGCGCTCGAGCTCCTGCAGGAAGACGCCCGTGTAGGGCGTTACGTCCTCCACACGCTCCATAATCTCGAGCATCGGGAACAGGTCTGGCAGCTTCTCGAGGATGTCGTCGAGGACCAGCTTGACCTTCTCGGTCATGGAAAGGCCGCCCTCGCCGCCGCCGCCGCCCTTGGGTGACAGGTTGGAGATGTCCGTGAAGAGCTGGTTGGCCTGCATCGTCATGAAGTTGATCTCGGCGTTCGGGTGCAGGCCGTACGCAATGGGCGTCTCGCGATCGAGGCCCTCGTCGAGGTACTCGAGGTAACCCTTGTACGTGAGCGTGGGCGGTGACGCAAAGCCGGGGAACATGGCGATGCCCTCGAGCAGCTCGAAGCGCAAGTACACGGCCAGGTACGCCTCGCAGAGCGCGCGGTCGTAGTTGTCGGTGATGTGGCCGCCGTAGAAGACCTCGCCGAATAGGTAGCGCAAGTCAGCCCACGGGATCGCGCCGCCCGCCTCAAGGTAGTTGTTGGCGACGGCGATCGAGTCCTTGAGGTCGCCTGGGGCGAAGGGGTACGCACGATTCCAGCCGAGCGGGCCGAACTTGCGCCGCTCGCACACGACCGAGTGGAAGAAGCAGAGCGAGAAGACGATCGCCTTGAACTCGGACTGCTTCGATGAAGCCTCCCAGAGGCTCTCGCCAAAGTTGAGGTACGCGCGCTTCAGGTTGGCCTTGAGGCCGGTCGGCGGCTCGTTGGTGAGCTTGATCGACTTTTGTAGGATGGGCACGGGCACGACGGGCTGGGGCATCGCCGAGAGGAAGACGCGGAAGAGCGGGTCGCCGTCCGTCTCGAGAGCCTCGAGCTTCTTCTCGAGCTTGGGCAGCCAGCCGGCGACGAGCTCGATGTTCTCGAGCATCGCCCAGCCGCCCTCGGTGTGCATGCGATCGAGCGCCTTCTCGGCG
>PJAB01001093.1:0-17355 GCA_002887195.1 Chrysochromulina parva
AATGTACTGATTTACACTCAATATCGCCAAAATTTTCGCGCCTGCGGCGGGCAAGCCTCCCCCAGACCCCTGTGCCCAAACCTCAGTTTACACACCAGCCTGAGACCCCTGACCTGAGCTAGAGCCATCGAATAGTGTATAGTCGCGACGTGTTATCGCATATCGGAACCGGCGACGCGGTGTATGGCCCGGGCACGTGCGGAACGACGTCACCGTGGCGCCGCATTCGCAATATCGCATTGGCTACCGCCGACCCGACCGTCCCGACCTCGTTCCCGGTACGCGGTAGCGCGTGAGCGCGGCGGTATGCGCCGCGTGTTGAAGCACGATTTGGGGGGATCATTCATCATCGATTTGCTACCTAGAATCGAATGGCTACTGAGCCCGGCTCGCACCACACTTGTTGACGCACTGTGCTCCCAGCGGCCAGTTAGAGGGTCGGTCGGTTTCCCTCACATCTCACATCGTGCTGTCCCTCCACTGGGTCCTCGCTCTTGCTGTTGGGCTCCAGTCTGGTATTTCTCCAGAGGCGGCGCGAAGGGAGCTGAAGAAATTCCGCCCGCCCGGGCGTCTGATGATGGCTTGCTCCAAGTTAGCCATCCTCTTGGCCTCGGCTTTTCGCCTCTCGGCCTCCGCCGCACTACGCTTGACATCGGCCTCACGCTTGGCTTCCGCTATGGCTGCTGCTGCTGCTTCTGCCTCGAGCGCCAGCTTGGTGGCTTCACGGGCCTTCGAGACACCCTCCTCTGCAACCAGGACGGCCGCTTGCGTTTGCTCCTTTGCGGCCGCGGAAGCAGCCGACGCCTGCACCTTGGCAGCTTGCGCTCTTACCTCCGCCTCTGTGGCCATCGCCCTTGCCGCTTTGGCACTTAGCTTCACCTTATCTACCTTCGCAATCGCTGCCAGCCGCGCCTCCTCTGCTGCACGTCCGATCGCGTGTATCCTCGCGTTTGAAACCACCGAGCCTGCCTTCGCCAGCGAATCCTTGACCCGATGCCTCTGGATCTCATTCTTGCCGTGCTCTGCGAGACGGATACTTTCTGCAGCCTTCTCCGCCTCCCGAAGCTTGGCTGCAGCAGCCTGGTCGCTGGCATAGGCCTTCTTGTGGGAGGCTGCTACCTGCTCGCGTGCCGCTCGCACGCTCGCCTCGCTGTCAATGTGAGCGACTTGGAGCGCCTTAGTGGCTTCGACCAAGGTAGAGTCCGCAGCAGCCCTAGCCACACGCGCCTCAGTCCGAGCCGCTCTGCATTTTGCCTGCGCCTCCTCGAGGAATATGGCTATAGCATGCTGGTCCTCCTGATGTTGTTTGAGTGCTGCGGCATCCTCAGCATCAAGCCTAGTCATCGCCTCATCTGCTTCCTGCTTGAACTTGATCACACTCGCCTCTGCTTTCATAGTCTGCGTCGATGACTTGCCCTGGCAGGCTCTGGCTTCGTGCATGGATGCAACCTCATTTCTACTGGCCTCGAGCCGCTTAGCTGCTGATCGTAAGCGAGTTTCCATGAGTACCTTGGTTGACGTCGTCAGACGCCTCTCTGCTTCCAACTTGGCTACCGTTAACTCCTCTTCAGCCACTGCCAACTTCTTCAAGAAGTCAACTTCTGCCTGCATCACTACCACCTTGGCGTCAGTCGCTCGCTCGACCGCTTGTGCCAAAACGTCCTTGGCCGCTAGAGCCGCATCATATCCGACCTTTTCTCGATCGACTGCGGAAAGTGCCGTACGCAGACGCGCCTCGAGCTCATCCACACGCGCTGCACCTATGTGCTTCTCGGCATCGAGTGTTGCGTGCACGTCTGCAAGCAGAAGGGCGCCATCATCCTTGGCCGCCGTGATCCGAACATCAAAGTCAGCACGCATCGCGCTCATCGCAGTGCTGTTCGAGGACGCCTCGTTGGCAGCGATAACTTCGGCAGTGTGGGCCTCAGCGGCGGCGGCGACCACATGCGCTTCGGCTACCTCAGCCTTGCACAGCTCGATCTGGAGTGCTTGATCCCTGATCTGCGAGCGCAACTCCTCGATCAGGACTGAGCGTGCTGCCTTTTCCTTTGCAATCTCCACTGCGGCCTGCATCTTGGCCACTTCGGACTCCTTCTCGGCCATCTCCTTCCACCGGCGCATCGCAATGTCCCGCTCCACATCCATGCGCGCAATCACCTCTTCGAGGTACTCCGAGTGCACTCGCGTCGCCTCGGCCCTCGCTTCGTTGACGGCGATCAGCTCGGTGGCCCGTGTGACCTGCAGCTTGGCGCGTCCCTCGGCCTCCGCTCGTCGCTCAAGCGCTCGTTGCACCTCTTCCTGAGCCTCCTCAAGGGCTTGGCGCAAGGCCTTGGTCTCATCTTTGGCATGCTTCTTGCGCTCGAGTTCTTGAGCATCGTGCCTTGCCACCTCAGCTGCCAACGCCTTGGAGACCGCGATCGCAATCTGCCGTTTGCTCTCCTCCTTGGCGGCTTCGAGATGCCTTATGTGCTCCTTCTGAAGCCTATCCATCTCGATCGCGAAGTGGGTCTGCAGGTTGCGTGTCGCCTCTGTGACTGCCGCTTTGACCGCCTCGCGTTGCTCCCGCTCCGCAATCGCAATTGTGTCCATCACCGCTCGGCCCTCCCGCTCCTCGGACAACTTGCGCGCGCGCTCATGCTCGAGCTGTTCCTTGCGGGCTAGTATCAGGAGCTGGTGAGCCTCGTCATCTTTCTCACGCTGGATGATGCGGCGCAGCTTATACTCGCGCTCGGCCAGCACGTCTTCCATGTGCCTCATCACACGGTCGACATCCTCAACGCGGGCAGTCTCTAGATTCTCCCGCAGCTCGTGCATCTCCCTCCGCTCGGGCGAGGAAAGACGGCGCGACGGGCTGCCGACTGGGCTCCGAGTTGGTTTGCTTTCGCGCTCCTCCGAAATCGGCCTCAAGATACTCGGCTCTGGGGAAGACATGAACTCCTCAGCGGTAGCATTTCCAACATTTGTTTCCGACGTCCCATCAGAGTCTGCTGAACCCCTGCGCAAGTCTTGCCCTCCCCTCGGCCGCCCGACTATCGATCGCTGCGTTCCCCTTCTCGATGAGCTGCCTCCACTGCGCCGCGATGATGCAGCAGCTGGTGGAGACGCACTCGGCGGTGACTTGCGGGCAGTTATCAGTTGCGGCGTCTTCCGCACAGAACTCATCCTCTTGGGGGCGTCCTCTGATAAAATCCTATTCTGACTCACCGACGGGGGCCCTAGGGGCACCGCTGTCGGCACGGCAAGTGCCCAAAGTGTTGCGCGGCCTAGGAGTCCGCACGAGCCGCGCGAGAATTGGAAACGCGGTGCGGGAGAGTTTCGTGTCTCCTTTTAGGTTTCGTTCAATGCGGGTGCGTACGCCCCCCTCGCGCATACACAGGTTGTTGCGTATAAACGCAGGAATCGACGAACCGTATTACAATTGTACACGAGAGCGTGTGATTAAGTTAAGGGGGTAGGTACAAGTCAAGTCTATGCATAAACAACAGACAACCATGCGGAAGCATATCGAATGTGCTCCGGAAGCCAGCAGGGGACTTGACTTGACTTGACCTACCCCCTTTATTGTGTGATCGTGAACAAAAAATTGTTTTCAGTCACGCGTGCGCACCTCTTGCGACCCACGACAAAAACATGCTGCGCTCGGAGGAGATGACTCTGTGCCAGCTGATCGAACGCAATGAGATGGCGCGCATCGTCGTCACTGAGCTGGGCGAGGCAGGCCTCGTGCAGTTCCGCGACATGAACGGCGACACACCTGTTTACAAGCGACCCTTCTCGGAGGAGCTCAAGCGCTGCGACGACATGTCGCGCAAGGTGACATGGCTCTTCAACCAGCTTGAGAACGTTGGCCTACCCGCCCCCGAGTACGACCTGCCCGAGGACGGCGTGGAGATGCTGCCGGGGCTCGACGCGGTCGAGGATGCACTCAAGGCGGCGAAGACTGAGCTGGAGGCGTCGCGCACGCAGGAGCTGCTGGTGAGAAAGGCGCACAATGCGCTCAAGGAGCACATACACGTGCTGAACGTCGGCGGCCAGCTCTTCGAGGAGGCCGCCCCCGCGAAACCGCGTGGGCAAACGCGGGATACGAAGTCCTCTTACGACCAGGTGTCGACGCTCGCAGCCCCCCTTCTCGCATCCGACTTCGGGACGGGCAAGGGCCCGAGTGGGCACGAGGAGAGCTTGCTTCGCGTGCAGGCGGGCGTGCTGCCGCGGGCTCTCACGCCCGCGCTCGTGCGCGCCGTCCATCGCATCACGCGCGGCAACTGTGTGGTGCGCGACATGCCCATCGAGGAGCCGCTGCTGGGCATGCCCGCTGACGGCCGCTACGGCGAGCCGACCATGATGCCCAAGAACGTGTTCCTACTGCTCTACACGGGCAGCTCAATTCACGCCAAGGTGACGAAGCTCTGCACCCACTTTGGCGCCACGCTCTACCTGTACCCCGAATCGCGCGACCAGAGGAACGCTCTCGTCGCGCAGACAGGCGTCCAGCTCGTAGAGATGAGGGAGCTGCTGCTGCACACGAGCACGCTGCGCAAGAAGACGCTCGCCGAGATGTGCGCGTCGCTCGCCATCTGGGCGCGCGTCGTCAAGCGCGAGAGGGCCACGCTCACGTCGCTCAACATGTTGCAGTTCGACCTGCAACGCAAGGTCTTCGTGGGAGAGGTGTGGTGTCCGACGGCCGAGGTGCCCAAGCTCCGCCTCGCGCTCAAAGGGGCGGCGGTCAAGGCGGGCGGCGACATGAACCCGATCCTCAACGAGCTCGAGACGAAAGACACGCCGCCCACCTTCCTGCGCACCAACCGCTTCACCTCCGGATTCCAGGGGCTCGTAGACACGTATGGGATCCCGCGCTACCGCGAGGTCAACCCGGGTGCCTTTGCCATCATCTTGTTCCCCTTCCTGTTTGCGATCATGTTCGGCGACGTGGGACATGGCTCGCTGCTTGTCCTGGTTGCGCTCTACTTCATCGCCAACGAGAAGAAGCTCGGCAAGGCCAAGCTCGAAGACATCATCCAGATGGTCTTTGGCGGCCGATACGTGATCCTGCTCAACGGCCTCTTCGCCGTCTACGTGGGCTTCCTGTACAACGAGGCCTTTTCGGTGCCCTTCGGCCTGTTCAAGTCTTCGTGGCAGGAGGCCAAGCATGAGGTGTGGTTTAATGGCACCGTCGTCGGCCACACCGTCTCCGTCGAGTGGGACAAGAGCGTCTACCCTTTCGGGGTCGACCCGATGTGGCACATGGCCGCGAACAAGATGACCTTTTTCAACTCGTACAAGATGAAGTTGTCCATCGTCTTCGGCGTAGCGCAGATGACGCTCGGCATCACTCTGCAGATGTTCAACCACATCCAGTTCAAAGACCGCCGCTCCATCTGGTTCGGCTACGTGCCCGAGATCACCTTCTTCCTCGGCATCTTCGGCTACCTCGTCTACATGATCCTCAAGAAGTGGTCCATCGACTGGGTGGCCGAGAAGAAGCAGCCACCCTCACTGCTCAACGTGCTCATCTCCATGTTCATGTCGCCGGGCAAGTACACGGAGGCCGACATGCTCTACGAGGGGCAGGATCACTTCCAGCTCTTCCTGCTCGTCATTGCCGTCACGGCGGTCCCCTTCCTTCTGATCCCGAAGCCCCTCCTCTTCTACCTTGACATGAAGAAGGAGGCGGCCGAGAAGGCCGAGAAGGCGGCCACGCTGGGCGAGGTGGTCGTCGCCACGGGGGCTGCCACCGCCAAGGAGGGCAACGAGGATGGGGACGAGGCGGGCCACGCGGAAGAGGAGGAGGGCGAGTTGGGTGAGGTGATCGTGCACCAAGTGATCCACACGATCGAGTTCGTGCTCGGCTCGATCTCGAACACCGCCTCGTACCTGCGCCTGTGGGCGCTCTCTCTCGCGCACTCGCAGCTCTCCGAGCTCTTTTGGGAAAAGGTGATGAAGGAGAACGCCTTCCCCGCCGCCAAGCTGCCCATGCCGTTCAACGGCCTCGTGCTCATGCTCCTCTTCTCCGCGTGGACCTTCCTGAACCTGGGCGTGCTCATGGTCATGGAGAACCTCTCCTCGTTCCTCCACGCGCTTCGGCTCCAATGGGTCGAGTTCCAGAACAAGTTTTATAACGGCGACGGCTACAGGTTCGTCCCCTTTTCGTACGCGGCTCTCATCCACGACGGGAATGACGACTGAGGCGCGCGTCGGGCCGGCGGCAGACGCGCGCGCAAGAGCGCGATTAGAGCTTCCGATCCATTTAATGTTCATATTATGAGGCGCACGTGGGCGCCGGATGCATGGCTACGGCTGACGGCTGTGCTGCCACGGCCAAGGGCGCGGGGTGCCGTGATGATGTTTGCTGTTCTCATTCTGAACACGTGTCAAGGTCGAGCGGTGTGCCGATGGCGGTGTGAGTGCACCCGTATAGCTACCGTCGAAGCCACCGCACTACGCACGTCTATCGATATACGATATACCGTACCTCGCTTTACACGCTTACTGCGGAGGGTTCAGTGCAGTATCGAGTATGTCGTGAACGAATTTATCATATTGAATTCATACTTGGCGCCGGAGGGTAGAACGACTAACCGCAAACCGCAACCGCCGACCCGCGCACATGGCACGTGAGGTCGATGGTCAAAAGCGCGCGCCCAGCCCACCGGTCGCCTTTTCGCGATTCGGCCGCGAACAAAAAGGAACCAGGCACAACGCAAGTGTGGCAAGGAGTGGCTCCAGGCTACAGAGGTCAGAGCGTGAAAGGTATCACAGAGCTGATGCGTTCGATTGCCTCACTAATTGCCTCACCGACCTCTTGCAAGCCTTTTGGGCATCGAGCAACTCTTCAGCACAGCGATGCGCAGACGACGAAGCGACGACACGCTGACGACGGAGCAACGACACGCTCGATGTTCTTTACATGGCCGCTGCGAATTCGGACATCTTGAAGCTGCTGCCCACCGCACCCCCCTTCGCCGGCTGCCTGCGCATGCGTTCCTGCAGCGAGAGCTTCTTCTTCCTCGTCGCCTGCGCGCCGGCGCCCGCGTACCCGGTCGCGGGCGCGCGCGCGGTTGCGGCGCGCTTGTGCTGCTGGGCCGCGAGAGTGGACGGGACATCCTTGAGCCCGAAGCTCTTGGCGAGATGGCCCAGGTGGAGGCCGCCCACGTGCACGAGCCGCTGGACCACCTTCGAATGGGCTGCATACGCACGCAGATACGACTGGTACGCGCCGATCGCCGCATGCTCAAGGAAAGCACGCTCCTTGACTGCCTCCTCGAGCTGCTTCTGCAGCGCCACCTCAAGCACGAAGACGTCGCGCCGAGAGCCCTCGGGGCACAAGGCTGCCTGCAGCGACGCGAATTGGAGCTCACGCGGGTGGACGCCCGCCTGACGGAGCAGCTGCAAGAAGGCGGCCTCGCAGGGGTGTAGCAGCAGCACCGCCTGCCCGCCCTGCCCGAGGCGTGCCGTGCGCCCCGCGCGATGAAGGTACTCCTTGGCGTCCTGCGGCAGGTCGTGCTGCACAATCCAGTGGACGCCCTGCAGATTGAGGCCACGCGCCGCCACGTCGGTGCAGATCATCACGCCGGAGCTCAGGTCACGAAAGCGATGGAAGGCTTGCGTGCGATCTTTCTGTTTCATCTTGCCGTGCAGGCGCACCACCACGGTCTGCGCGAGCAGCGCGCACGCGAAGCTGTGCGGATCTGCCGCCGACTTGTCGCCGGCGCCGCCGGCGACACCGCCACTGCCGCGGCCGCGCTTGCGGCCTCTGGGCTTGGCGACCAGATGAAAGCCGCCATCGGAGCCTTCTTCCCAGTCCCCCTCGTCCTCCTCGTCCTCCTCGTCCTCATCGTCCTCATCGGCGACCGGCCCGACGTCGTCGGCGTTCGAGCGCCCGTAGTAGATGCCATTTCCGCCGTTGAGCTCATCGTGCTCGTTGGCGTGCCCGGCCTTGATGGCCGCCTCTCGCAAATCGGGCCAGCGCCCCGCCGCCGCAAGCAGCTCGTAGAGGAAGTCGACGCCGTCGCACGAGGAGACGAAGACGATCATCTTGCACGCACGCCCTCCCGGCTGCTGCGCGGGGACGCACTTGGAGTGGAGCAGAGCGAGCAGTGCCGTCAGCCGCTGCCGCGTTGGCACGAAGGCATACGACTGCACCAGTCCCAAAGGGGCGTCGAGGGCCTCCGTGCCTGCGCTGGCGGCGGAACTGCCGCTGACAGCCGCATCTGTGGCGGCGGCGGCGGCGGTGCAGCCGACGGTGGTAGCAGGCGCCACGGCGGTGGCAGCGGCGGTGCTTGTGCCAGCGCCGGTGGCATCGCTTGAGGCTGCTCCGAAGCCCTCCTCGAACCCGCCCTCAGTCACGAAGCGCGCGCCCTCCTTGTTAAGGGTGAGCGTGGCGTAGTCTCGCAGAGAGCGCCCCGCCAGCTCACGTAGACCCTTGGTGAGAGTGGCCGAGAGCAGGACTGCTTGGTACCGTCCCACGGCCGCGTCCCGCTGCGCCTCGACCTTCTGCAGGATCGTATCGATCGAGTGCTGGAAGCCTAGGTCAAGCAACCGATCGGCCTCATCCAAGACCAGATGGGCACATAAGGAGAAATTCCATGCGGTGGTCGTCTGCGCGTGGTCGGCGATGCGACCAGGCGTGCCCACGAGGAGCGCGACACCCTTGCGCAGCCGCGCCTTCTCAGCCTTGCGATTCTCGCCCCCCATCAAGGTTGAGGTCACCAGCCATGGGAAAGGAGTCGTGAGTGTACGCACCACGTCGTGTGTCTGTAGGCACAGCTCGCGCGTGGGCACGAGCACGATGGCAAAGGTGCCGGCGGCGCGCGTGACGATCGTGGCGCCGCGGCTCACGAGCGACTGCACGATCGGCACCGCGTACGCGAGGGTCTTGCCCGAGCCCGTCGGCGAGCGCACGAGCAAGTCGCCACCGCCAAGCAAAGCTGGGATGGAATGCTGCTGCACGGGCGTGAGCCTCGCCATCTGCATGCGCTCGGTGAGGTGCCGTTGCAGGTAGCGATCGAGGGGCAGCTCCAAGAATGTGGTAGCGCTGAATGTCGCCGCATGCACCTTGGCGTCGGAAGCTAGCGTGTCTGGCAGCGCCGCGGCGCGAGTCGGGTCTGCCTTGCGAACGACCACCGCCGTCGCGGACGCCGGCGCCGACGCATACCGCGCCTTCTTGGCTGGCGGCTTCCGAATCACACTCTCTATCACGGTGGTAGCCGCTGCGCTGCTTGCCGATGGCTCGCCGCCCGCAGGTTCTGGATCAATCGCCGCCGACGCCTTGCGCTTAGTAACTTTTGGAGCTGCCGGCGCTGCCGCCGACACTTGAGCGACAGCAACTTGCTGCTCAATCTGCTGCGGCGGCCTAGTAGAGACAGCTGAGTCTGGTGCCGACGACGGCGCTGGTTTCAGCTTTGGCGGCGGCGCTGCGGTGACGATGTTCAGCTCAAAGCCCGGCATGCGTGTGGACTGCGGATGGAGTTCTGGATGAGCACGTCGCCGTGAAATTTGGCTGTTAATGCTCGGCCGCCTAGAAACTATGGTAGGGCACGCAGGATTAGGTGTTGAGGAGGGGCATGGAATATTTTCACATAAGTACCAGTGACAACAGTTGCCGAGGCCCCCCGGGCCTCCCGAAACGAAATTCCCGTTGACGACTCGACGTGCATTGTCTGTTTTTTGCGTGCTCGAGCTACGTCATCGCTACGTCATGCGATACTCGTTTGCCAGACCCTCACTGTGCCCATGACCTCATTGCATGACCTTGCCCAGCTGCGGCCTACGGGGACCAAGTTGCTTTGCCTTGCTTTGTGAATTTCCCGAAACTGGCAAACTGCAAACTCAGTCCAGTTGTGTATCCCCTTGTGTGTATCTAGTGTCACTACAGCTCCGAGCTCGCGTTCCCTGGACGGAACCAGGACTGCTGGTCCTTCCCCGGTGTTTTTGAGGTACCGTCGGTCCGTCGGTACCGGTACCGGTGCGTCTGGCCTCTGGCGCGCGAGTCGGTGGGTGGGTTGGTTTTGAGGGGGTTCGGTTTGTGTGGTTCGTGTGTCTGTCTCGTGTGTCCGGTTCCCCCCGGTGTTTTTGAACCGGACGCCCGCCTGGAAACCTGGGAAACGCCCGTCGGCGACGCGCCTTCCTCCGGCCCGCCCCGACGGGACCCCGACCCAAGAGAAAGCAGAGCATGGCGCAGCTGGTCCATGCTGCAAACTTCTTCCCTACCCACGCACCCGATGTTGATCTCGCAGACGGAAATACGCTGCGCACATATCTCGTCGGCAGCTTGGTCGTGCCTCTCGTGGCACTTGATCGTGCAAAACACGGCAACCTCGAGCTCGGCATTGGCGACGATGGTGGGGTGGACGAGACGGGATGCGCGCTGTGGCCGAGCTCAACGCTCGTCGCAAGCTTGATCTGGCGGTGCCGTAGTTTGCTGGGCTCCGTCGACGTCCTTGAGATCGGGAGTGGCACTGCCTTTTGCGGCATGGTGGCTCGGCAGTTGGCCAGAAGTGTGGTTGTCTCTGACCGCGAGCCGAGGATGCGGCAGCTGGCGTGGCGCAACGTAATGGCGCAGCACGCGCTTGCCGCACCGACCAGCGTCGCCGATTATGGCTGGGCGGAAGGCGACCCATGGCCGAAAGAGCGCTTCGGCCTCGTGGTCGCCTCGGACGTGCTGTACGGCGTTCACCAGTCATGCCGCACTTGCCCCGAGGAACTCGGGCGTTTCGTCGAGCTGCTCGAATGCTCGCTCGCTCCTGCCGGCATGATCATCATCGGGCACGTGGAGCGAAACTCGAGGGCACGCGCCGACTTGCGCAGCGCACTCGAGAGACGGTTTACAGTGCGCCAACTCGACCCGGGAGAGTGCCTGAGCGCTTCCATGTACGGGCAACCCGGGAACGCGGGCGTCCTCGGCGGGGTTGTGATGCTGTGCACACGCGCACCGGAGGGGTCCGCTCTGATGGCAGCAGCCGCGACGGATGAGCCCGACTGCAAGCTCAGTGGCAGCGAGCAGCCGATGCCGCTACCGGCGCAGCCGCTGCCGACGCGACCGCCGACGCTGCCGCCATCCAGTGGCCGCCCTGCCGTCGCCTCAGGCGCCGAGCATCCGGTGGATCGATCGAGCGAGTGGCCGACCGAGCGACCCCTCAGTGATCGGCCGAGCGAGGCAGACATGCTCGTCTCGCGCCGTCTTGGGCTCGATGTGCGCCGGCTGCATTGGCTCGAGCCGACTCTGATTGCATCTCTGATTGCATCTCTGATTGCATCTCTGATTGCATGCTGATCGCCTCCCTCGTCGCATGCAGGTGCGCCGGCTGCTCTGGCTCGAGGCGACGCTGTGGGCACGCAGCCCCCCGGACGTGAGCCGAGATCGCGATCTGGGCCTCGATCTGCGCAAGGAGCTGCGAGGCTTTTACGAGGACGAGCAAGACCGGTGGGCGGCCATACGCCCTCCCCTCTGTGTCAACATGTACGAGATCCCGCGCTCCGGCCGGGACGTCCTCGAGAAGAATGAGTCGTATTCGATGACAACGCAGCGGCGCATGGCCGAGGACGTTGTGCGCACTCGGGCGTATACACGGGCAATCAATCGTGCGGTGGGGCGTCTTCCCGCTGGGGCGCGCGTGCTGGATGTCGGATCGGGTCCCTTTTTGCTCCTCGGCCGCATGGCCCTCCACGCAGGCGCCCAGTTTGTCGCATGCATTGAGCACTCGATGGAGTCGAACGATCTCGCGGCGGAGCTCGTGCGCCGAGAGGCATGTGCGTTCGACTGGCGCGTGCGACCGTATGAGAAGGGGGGAGGGGGTGGAGGGGCCGACCGGGGCTCCTCCTTCGCTAAGTGCACGTCCAGCCGTCGGTCGAACGATCGGCGAGATCAGCGAGATCAGCGAGATCGTCGAGATCAGCGAGATCGGCCGGACGATCGGCGAGATCGCGAGGATCGGCTGCGCCGTCGGACGGACGAAGTGGACTCCTACCATCAGATGCTCCGGCGGCTCGGCCTCGAGCTGCAGGTGAGGACTGCCGATGGCCACGGATTGCCCTGAATGCCCATTGAGTACTTCTGATGAGTGCATGCTCTCTCGATCTCGATCTCGAGCTGCAGCCGACGAAGCTCAGCTTCCAGGAGCTCAGCCTCGTCGCGGGCGCGTTGGTGGCACCTGCGGCGCTCAGCCAGCGCTCCGGCCTCGAAGACCCCAATATGGACGCGGATGAGGGCGCTTTGACGGGTGCTGATGGGGTCACGCGACCGTTGATTCAGATCGTCGTCGGCGCAGGCAATGCTCGAGGGGGCAGCGTTGGCGCGCCACAGGCTGCGAGGGTCGTCGAGCTGTACCGTGGCCTGTCGAACACGACCGCGTTGCCGGCTGGGATGGACCTGATCGTCCATGAGATCCTCGGCAATGTGGCGAGTGCGGAGGGCGTGATCAACGCCATCAACGAGCTGCGCGGGCGCGAGGGGCTCGCCGGACGTACGTGCCTTGCGCTTGGGATTCGGCCTAAGTGCTTCTGAAGGTCTCTGAGCGCATGCATTTCTCATCAGGTGCGTGCCGTGTCCTTCCCGAGGCGGCTGGCACGCTCCTCGCACCCACCAGTGCCGTCAATATGTGCATCGTCGAGCGGCTCTTGATGTTTGAGAACACTGGACGCTCGGCGCCCAAGCCTCACAAGCTCTACGCTGTGCGCGGATTCCCTGCGGAGCACATGCTCGCCGCGCCTCAGCCCATGGAGTGGCTCGAGTTCAACGAGTACATGCCACCGGTGAGCACGCGCGTCGTTACGTTTGAGACGGTCTGTGCGGGCGGCTTCGAGGGTCTACACATGCACCTGCAGGTGAGGACTGCCGATTGCCACTGACTGCCTTTGATCATCATAGATTGCTACGGATGGCTTCGAGGCTCTGCACTTCCACGTACAGGTACAATGCGACGCGGAGAATGTGGTGGACTCGTGGCGCGAGCGTACCACATGGACGTGCACGTACGTACGCCTCCTCGAACAACCTCTCTCGCTGCCCGCCGCGGCGCTCATCGAGTGCACCTGCACCGTCGATGCGTCTACTCACTGCCCGGCCTACTCGGTAGCGGTTCGCGTGAAAAAGGACCGGGAGGCCCCGTGGGAGCACGTGACCGAATACTCGTGGGATGGGGATGGCTGATCGATTGAAATTGTGGCTGAGGCATCCCACGAAAGAGAGAGCGCGTGGCATGCACGGTGCAATCCGCATGTCCTGATACCATTCTAACGGCGCGCCGTTACAAAGATGCAGCTGGACCAGATGAACAAGTTGAAGTTCGGCCGGCCCGTAACGCGGCGTTCGGTTTCGAACGCTTAATTAAGGGCGCCCCGCCCGGCGACGGTGTGTCTGCACGACATACTCCCGACTTCCCCTTCGGAAAAGGGGGGGCTCGAGGTGTCTGGAGGGGGGCGGGGGTGGGGGTGTCGTCCATCATGCACAGACTGGTGAGATCGAACCCCGGGCCGTATGGGTCGTTATAGCAGTTATAGCAGTTGTTGCTTCACATCACAGGGGGGTTGCGAATGATCCCCCGCCCCCAAGTGCTTGGAGATCGCCTCGCCAGGGGGAGTTGCGGAGTTCTAGCTCCGCCCGATGGTCGCCTGCCTCGTTAGTTAGGTACCCTGTCAGGCGAGACAAAAGACAAACTTTCACACCGGTCCGTGTCCTTGGTGTTTTAATCAGACTCTTGGAATGCGAATGTGGTCTTTCACACAGGGTAGTAACAGTGCCGTAGCACCGTCGTGTTAACGTTCACAGGGTGTAGGGTCTTCGAAGGAGGATGTCTCGACGCTTGGCTCGCGCGCTCTTGGCCATCTGCGCCGCAGTGGCGGCTTTTCCGGAAGAGGAGGACGTCGTCGTGCTGACAGCGGACAATTTTGACTCATTTATCAAACAGTCGCCGCTCGCCCTGGTAGAATTCTACGCTCCGTGGTGTGGACATTGCAAGCAGCTCGCCCCGGCGTGGTCGAAGGCTGCGGCCAAGTCCAAGAAGCTGCCAGTGCCGGTGCCTCTGGCGAAGGTGGACGCCACCGTTGAAGAAGACCTTGCATCCAAATATGAAGTTAGCGGCTATCCGACGATCAAGCTTTTCAAGAATGGTGTGGCCGAGGACTACATTGGTCCTCGCGATGCTGATGGCATTCTCGCATATGTAGCCAAGATCAGTGGCTTCAAGTTGCAGCAGCTCAATTCGACGGAAGACCTGACGGCGCTCGCCAAGAAGAGCACGCATCCCATTGTGCTCGGCCTCTTCCGCATGCCAGTCGCCGCCTCATCCTTCTTCCAAAAGTTTTCGAAGGCAGCATTTGAGGCAACGGGCCAGCCCGTGGTCTTCGCCTACAGCGCCTCGTACGCCACGCCGCCCTTGATGCCACCGACTGTGGACGGCAAGAAGCCGCCCGTTCCGGGTCTAGTGCTCCTCGATCCGGCCGCGATATCCAGCCCGGTATCTACTCGAGGTCTCTACACGATGCCACGCAAGAAGGAGGACTTCACTCTCGATGCCAGTGAGTCGCGCCACCGTAATCGAGACGGCTCCCCTCGCTCGAGACGACGCACAATCTCAAACGAACCCACCGCTGCTGAGAGGCGCCGCGCGCACCCGACTCTCGCTCCCGCAGTCGCCACGTGGCTGAACTCTAACGGTGTCAAGGTCGCATTAGAGGAGAAGGAGGAGGTCGATGACCACCCCAAGGATTATAGCGAGCACGGCGATGATCACGATTCATCTCACTACGAGGACTACGACTAAGACGAGAAAGCCGGTAGAGAAGGCGCTGCACCGCGTAGGAATGGGGCACGTGACGAGCCGCTGCCGCATGTAACTAAGAGATGCACGACCGACGCGAAAGCGGACCTTAAGTTACGCGACCCGGGCGATTTCCGATTAGCATCTCATTAGATTTCTAGGCATTCGTCCATTTGGCTTTGGGCAGGGGGGCTGCGCTGCGGCGTGTGGCGGTAGAGAGCGTGACGTGCGCACCGTATTCCGAATACGCGGGTGCGCTCGGCTGGGCAGTGTATACCGTCGACGCGTGGAATCGGCGTGATCAGTCGGGTCAGTCAGGGTCAGTTTCTCGTCCGCGCGGTCCCCCCGGCGCTCGTGATGCCGCGGTGATCGGCCGGGCGGCGGCGCTGGGCTGGGGCTCAGGGGCGGGCGGCAGGGAGACAGTCGAGCTGCGGGATCGCGGGGAGGCGGGCGCGCGGGGGGCGGGCGGGTACCCACAATGTCACAGCTCACACCCGCACAAGTCGCGACGTCATGAATTCATATAATTCATTGATGAATTCATTTATAACTTTATAACGATTAACGTTATCACGAGCGAACCGATGCGATCCGGCCATCCGGTATGCGCGAATGCGGTAAGGGTAATGACACACGATCGATGCCGCGATTTCGACCGCGATTAAACCATAAACGCATCGGGCATGCCGGCCCACACCCATGAGCCATGTTGTACACGTACCGTGTGCACCCCGGGGACAGTATCGGCCGATACCGGGTATATACCGGGCTGTCGACGGCTGTTGGTATCTCAAGGTTAAGCGGACGTTGTGCAGCGTGGCTGCATCACCTCCGGTGCATTTTGTTAATCAGAGCACCATGGGCCCATCGCTTGCCCCTCTGGAGGACCGGTCGCCTCGCCCGATGCCGCCGCACAAGCTCATCACGCCGACTTGTGCTGCACACCGCTCTTATCCCAAAAGATGCCTGAAGTGCCTGGTTGAATGCAAATGGCCTTCATGGCCTCAGCCACGTCAGTGCCCGCCTCGTCTAGGTTGAGCTTGGCAACGTTGACGCGCTTCAGGGCAAAGCATCTTTTGAGCCCCTGAGGCAGCGTCGTCAGGAGATTGTCGTGCAGGAAGAGAGTTTCGAGCCTGGGCGGATACGGACCGCCTGGCAAGGCTTCGATCTTGTTCTCTTGCAGCTGCACACCGAGCAAGCCGGCGCAGGAGAGTAGTGAGGTCGGCACGGCCGTTAGCATGTTGCCCCAGAGGGAGAGACGCTCAAGCGAGGGCGTCGCCTCGAAGTACCCATCGGGGATCACCGAGACGCGGTTCTTGTGCATTTCAAAGATCTTGAGCGACGGGTGCGAGCTGAGCGTGGGCATCGCTTCTATCGCGTTGCCACTCAGCCGTAGCTCGGTGAGAGAGACGCAGTTCACGAGGCTGCCAAAGCGCACCAGGTTATTGTCGTACAGGTTGAGCACCGTCACCGCCGACCATTTCACGAACATCGCGTCCGTCGTCATCATCAGCTTATTCGCCGCGATGTTGACCTCCTCCAACTTGGCGAGATCGCCGATCGAGGGGGGCAGCTTCTTTATCAGGTTGTTGAAGAGATTGAGCTCGGTCAGGTTTGGAGGGAGTGTGGCCGGCAGCTCCTTGATCTTGTTGGCGAACAGCAGCAGCTTCTGCGATCAGCAAACGCGCGTTGGTGAGCGTGTGAGAGAGAGGAGGGAGCCAGAGAGGAGTGCAGAATCACTACACGGCAGCAGCCGGAAGATAGCGCGCGCACCTCGATTGACTCACTTGTGGAGAAGTCCGAGGGGATCGTGGTGAGCGCATTGGTGCTCGCGTCAATCTCCTTGAGCGTCCTCAAGGTGCTGAGCTCTGCCGGCAGCTCCTTGATCTTGTTGTTGGCACAAGTGATCTTCGACACGTTCTTAGGGATCGAAGCAAACGGGAGTGAAGTGAGGTCCTGCTCCTCGACATTGTACTCGATCTCTTTATCGCCGGACTTGCTTACGGCGCATCCCATCGTTCAAAAAGCGTATAGCGCGAGAGTGGCGACAGGCGCTGCTGCAGCCGGGGGGCGGCGTTACTCGAGCCGAAACTTCCGAAAAGGCGTCCCCAAACTTCTTGGTTCCCCGCTGATAGGTAGAAAAGTTTGCTTTTGGTGACCGGACCATACCTATACACGCACGCACCCTAGGGTCAGCATGCCTTCCCGAACGAGATGGGCGTATACTACGGTACAGTACAGTCTGCAGTGGTGCACACTAACTAGACCCCCCTTAGAGAGAACCCACACCTCGAACCCCGCTTTTCCGACGGGGGGTGGGTTGGGAGGTTTCGTTTTATTTGCTGTGTGGCGGTGTTGGACGTCACGGCCGCCCCCGTAGAGGGGGGTGGTCCCACTCTCCCCCTGTGGGGAAGGGTGGTGACGTTATTGGTTGTTTGCTTTGTTTTGCTTTGTTTTGCTTTGTTTTGAGAGTTGCGAGCCTTATTAAACATACGATTGGCGTTACACTTAGGGCGACACGTGGATGAGCATTGGTCCCTTGGGGCCCCTCGGTAACTACCTTAAGAGTTGGTTGTTACCATTGGGCTAGGGAGTAGCTACG
>PJAB01001094.1:0-17349 GCA_002887195.1 Chrysochromulina parva
TGCTGCAAGGGGACCTTGCAAGCAAAGGCGCTAAAATTACATCGCTCGAGGCTGAGCTCGACGCCCGAAAGGATGAGCTCAATGCGCTCAAGATGGCGTTGCTCGAAACGCAGCGGATGCAGGAGGGTGTGGTGTAGTGAATTCCTATCCATGAACAACAGACCTATCGCGCGAATGTGCTCCGGTAGCCAGCTTTGTCGATGTATATGCGACCTGAAGTGGCGCTCGACTTGACTTGACTTGTCTTGAGTGGACGTCGAGGCTCCGTCGGGGCGACTTCATTTTTGTTCGGTCTCCTCGGGCTCCACAAGTTGGTGTTCGCGGAGAGCGGTATCCTAGGTGTCCGAAGAGCCTTGTGCGGCGGGCTCGCTTCCTGTATGCAACTCGTCGACATCTTCTTTCTGATGGGTGTGACAGTACTGCTAATCGGCGCGGGCTTGACGAGTTTGAGAACGGATGCCACTGTTTTGACAATCGAGCCCGCCGCTGCATTGAGGAAGGAGCCCGCCACTGTTTTCGACGAGGCGGATGTCGTGGCACCGCCTTCACCACCTGGGGGGCCAGGGCAACCTCGCCGCGTCCGCACAGACCACCATCAGAGCAAGGGCAAGAGCGTCCGATTAAACGCCACGCACACGCCCATTCACGCCAAATCCAGTTCGCGCCAAGTCACGCCATCGCGGTCGGGCCACAATAAATCAGGTGAGGGACTCCAGGTACACAACGTTGCTGAGGAGCTTCGAATTCTTAGGACTGCGTAGAACATGCCGAACATTTACATGCGCAGGTGCCGTGCTGTATCTCTCATGTGCCCATACTACTACTCTCACGCCGACGCATCTCCTTCAAATCCTCCCACCGCAATTCAGGCCCGCCAATTTGTAGGGTAGCTTAAGGGTAGCTTGTTCAGTTACAAATCTCTCTCTGTATCTCTCGCTCACGTCTACTGCAAGAGACGTCGCATGTTCGCTGCAAGACTCGCCGGCGCGCATCGTGTTCCGGCTCGCGAGCCGACACGCGCACACCGGCACACGGGGCCGAGCGCGGCCGACGTCGGGCGTGCACCAGCACCGAGCACGCGCAAGCGCGGCACGCGCGGGACGCAAGGCCCGGCCGGAACTAAGCCGGAACGCTCCTCCGCGGGCTGAGTCGGACTCTCTAGCGAGACATTGTATAGCGAGACATGAGAGTGAGAGACGAGTGTTATCATAATGGGCAGGCAACGCTCTGGTGCATAGCTCTGCGCACCTTTAAAAGACCATGCCCTAGCCCGTGACGGAATCATTTTCAAACCTCTCATTCTGCGGCGGTAGCACCTTTCCAGCGACCGGCAGCTCCACGATGCCAGTGACTGTGCCACACTCAGCTGGGAGCTTTTCCAAGTCCTTTGTGAGCGCCTTGCAAAGAGCTTTCTCCGAAAACATCTTGGTGGTGAATTGGCCTTCGGAGATTCGGCTCACGAGCAAAACGGTGCACCCATCGTCGTCGCCAATTGTAAAGCGCACGCCGCCATCCTGACCACCCTTTTTGTCGGGGTTCATGGACCACTCGCTCGTCGGCTTGCGGCGAAAGGTGAGAGACACGCCGTACTGCGGCTTCTCGAGCGGCAGCACCAGCATCGGCTGCATCGGCAGCACAGCGGCAAACGAGCGCTTCATCAGCCATTCTTCCAACTTTGCGGGCGCCCCATTTGCGAGCCGGACCTGAAGGAGCACGTCGAGTGCGGCAGGCCTTGACAGCGAAAAGGCGCCGGCGAGCGGCACGAGCAACGCAAGCACGATGCAAAAGGCCATATCGAGCGTTCGTCGAGACCGTGAATAGACGTGAGCGTCCACAGCAAGGAGTTTTGACAGTCAACATGTGCCCATGAAAGGTGCATGCCATTTCTGTTCACACCACGCGCCGACTCGTTTTACCACGAGAATTTGGCCACCGGTCCGGTCGGCATACATGCCGCCGGCCAGCACCTCGCCCAGGGCCAAAGTGCCACCGCTCTCTCCCGGCAAGGCTGCCTTTGAAAAGGGCGCTGATGCAGGAGGTGCGTGCAAACACCGTGCGAGCGATGATACCTGCATGCCCTGCTGACGACCCTGCACGCCTCGCTCACGTCGCTGCTTCCGCCGTCATCGCAGGCAAGTCGGCTCGTTCAGGCTCGGCTCCGCCAGCTCGCCCGACTGGAGCGCCGCTCAGCGCGCGGAATGCCCCGCCCTCTGCTGGGCCGCCACTGTCGCCTCGTGCGTCCGCACGCCCACCTTCACCTCGCGGAGCTCGTCCGAGCACCGGCGGACTGACACCACGCCGGGAGTCCAGCGAGCCGAAGAAGAGTGGCGCTGGCGTGGCGGCTGGTGCTAAACCAGCCAGCAAAGATGCGCCAGCCGCCAAGTCCAAGGACGGCACGAGAGAGGCTCAGACGGGAGCGTCGCCACCCAAGGAGGGCCGCAAGGCTACCGCCGCTGCAGCCGGTGCCAAGTTGCCAGGCGACCTTCGGAGCAGCAAGGACCGCGATAATGCTGCGAATGCCGCCGCGGAGCGCGCGGCCTCCGACATGGGCGTGGCGACGGACGTGCGCGGAGAGAAAGAGGTGTGCGGTCCCGCCATGACGCTCGAGGAAGCGGTGACGCTGGGTGCGCGGCTTGACGCGGCGGGGCTACCGCACAAGGGGCGCGCTGTGGACCTGACGCGCGCACTCCTCGCCGCAAATGCGCCGCGGCTCGTGCTCACCTTCCTGCACTACTCGCGCCTCTCGGGCGTTGCGACGCTGCGAGAGGCCACGCGCTTCCGGCTCGCCGGACTGCAGCAGCTGGCGCGCGACTCGGGCCTCGACTCACGCGACTTCGACCTGAACTCGATCGCGCGCGTGCTCTCGATGTACGTGGAGGACGCCAAGGTCGGCAAGTCCGCAGCTGCTGCCAAGGATGTCAAGGACAGTGGCATGCCACCCGAGCACGCGGAGCTCCGCCTCGAGCAGTTCATGCAGCTCCTAGTGCAGCTCGCTTTCTGCTGGGTGCACCCGCGGCACGGGCACGCGCTCTTCGATGCGCCGCGGCCCAACCAGTCGTTCGTCAACCAGACGTCCGTGCTCGGCAAGATCGACGAGACCACCGCCGTGCCCAACGCCGTGCGCAAGCTCATGGAGTCGCTGCTGCCCAAGATGAAGGGCAGCGAGTGCCAAAGCTACCGCGAGCGGCTGCAACGTGACGTCGAGTCACAGACGGTGCTCGCCTCGTACAAGGGATCGATCGAGACGTGGGCTGAGAAGCTGCGCGCCTCGTTCTTCACGAGCAAGGCCGATCCGCTCGAGCATTGGTCCAAGGCGCTCGACGCCAAGCGCTGCCTGGGCACGCTCACGGTACCCATCACGGACCGTAACGGTCAGCAGCGCACGTACAAGGCAGGGCTTTCAGCGGCGCAAGCGCGCGTGTGCTTCCTCGAGGCCCAGAGCGACGTGTCTTCGGTCGCCCTCGGGCGCGGCGCCTCGATGTTCGACACCGGTGTCGTGATGGAGGCGCTCGCGCGCTGCGGCGAGGTCAAGTACGGCGCTGTGGAAGCGATGGGTACACTCGCCAAGTGCGTGGGCGGGATGGTGCGCAATGTCATCGGGAGAGCAAATGAGATCGAGGTGCTCACCGAGGCGGTGGTGGGCAAGGATCTCGAGTCGACCGAGGGCCTCGCTGAGCGGCAGGAGGCTGCCCGCGCGGCGGCCTGGACGGCGTGTTGGAAGAAGATGGTGTTCAAGGATATGGTGGGCTACCCGCTCTGGGAGCAGCAGCTTCACGACGTGCTCCAGCCCGTCTTTCCGGACCTGCAGTCGATCTTCGTGCACTACTGCGGCTCTTCGATCCAGGGGACCATGACGATCTCGTCCGCGACGAAGCTCGGTGTCATGGAGCTGCTCACCCTTGCCAAAGACACCCAGCTCTGCAATAAGCAGTTCAACGAGGATGAGCTCACACGCCAGTTTGCCGCGGCCAATGCGCAGACCGCGCTCGCCGAGAGTGGCTCGGCCGAGCGCCACGCCACGGTGGCGGGCGTCAAGAAGAAGCAGCTGCCCTGGGATCCGATTCGCGAAGCGATCGAGAAGCGCCTCAAGCGCGACACGCCGCCGCAGGACCAGCAGCTCAATCTCTTCGAGTTCGTCAACTTCCTCGTGCGCGTGGCCTTCTGGCGCGCCAACCCGCAGTGGGGCTCCAAGTACAACAAGAAGGACCTCACGCCGGTGCCCGAGGCGATGCAGTTGCTGCTCGACGGGTTCCTGCCGCGCGCCAGGCGCGACACCTCGGGAGAGTTCCGCGAGCTGCTTGCCGAGGATATGTCGTCGCAGCACGTACTCTCGGAGTATCGCGAGAAGGTGCACGACTGGCTGCGGCAGGCGCTGCGCAAGGACAGCGGCAAGGCGGATGGGCTCAACGCAGCGGCCACGCGCCTCACCTATGGGCTGTGGGTGAGCCTCATGGACGGGCCCGATCCCGAGCAGCAAAAGGCATCCGCCGCGCGCGCTGCGTGCCCCAAGATGGTAGGCCTGTGGTCGTGTAGGCAAGAGTCGCAGATCACGGGCGACGAGCGCGTCCTCCGGCGCAACCAGCTTGAGCTCCACGCGAAGCTCTCGATCCCGCAGGTCCGCTGGAACTTTCTGCGCTCTCAGCGCGTCGAGCAGATGGGCGAGGGTGAGGTCGGGGACGATTCAAGCTACGGGGCCCTCGACTATACCGAGTTGCTCGAGTGCCTGGCGCGCTGTGCCGTTGACATGTTCGCCGATGCGATGAAGACCTGGGTGCCTTCAAAGGATGCGTACGCGTTCACGATGGCCGAGGCGATCCGCGCCTTTTTGCGTGTGCTGCTCTGGGAGGCGAGCGTTGAGTACGTTCTGTGGGAAACGATGCTCATCAAGGCCGAGCGCTTCGACGCCGAGCTGCACGCGCGCCCGCTGCCCACCCAGACCGACGCCGAGTACCAGCTCTTCAGGGACTGCTGGAAGGTGATGCCGCTGATGGACCTGTACGGCTTCCCGCTCTGGGAGAAGGGCGTGCACGACGTGCTGCAGGCGCACTTCATGCCGATCATGCGCATCTTCGCGCACTACTGCAAGGGCATCTCGGGCATCGACTCGGCCGCCGACGCACTCGAGATGGAGCTTGACGAATTCCACGACTTCGTCAAGGCGGCGCGCATCGAGACGCCGATCATCCGCTTCGACACGATGTGCACCATCTTCGCCAAGGCGAACGCGACGAACACGCAAGCGGCCTACGAGCAGCGCAAGTTGGAGCGACGCAACTCGACCGTGCAGGCGGAGATCGAGCGAAATCTGGATGAAAAGGCCCGGAAGGCCCGCGAGCCCGCGCACAAGCAAGGCAACCGCCCGGGCAAGGCAGTGGTCGACTACCAAGGCGAGTTTGCGTACGAGGGCGACCGGTTTAAGAAGCCCGACAACCGGCTCACGCTGAGCGAGTTCCTGTGCTGCCTCGTGCGCATCTCCTTCCTGCGCGCCAACCCGAAGCACGGCCAGTACGACCACAAGGGCAAGGTTGACCCGCTGCCCGGCTGCCTCGAGAAGATGATCGTGAGCTGCTTGCTGCCGAATGCGACGCAGGACGCCTCATCTCTCTTCCGCGAGGAGCTCCAAGCCGATCGTCACCGCCTCGCCGTCTTCGAAGCTAACGACGAGGAGTTGCGCTATTGGTTCCACGAGGTGACGCGGCTCACGGGCGCGCACGGGAACAAGAAGAACGCGAAGAATCTGAACATGGAGACCTACCTGGACATCGTGCGCGGCTTTCTCACGTTCCACAAGAAGCCCGGATGGTCGATTAAGAAGGACGGCGAGGGCGGCCTCGTCATGAAGCGACGCACGGCCGGCCGCGGAGAAGTGAACACCTTGTCGGAGTTTGCCATCGTGGGCGACTGCACCGTCCAGCGCGAGTCGGACATCACCGGCGACGAGCGGTGCAAGGAGAAGTTCACCTGCCGCCTCTCAGTGCTCGAGTGCAAGTACGCCTTCCTCAACTCGCAGTCGCTCGAGCAGATGCGTGCGACCGAGGCGTCTGACGACTCGGACCAAGCGACGCTCGACTTTGACGAGTTCAAGGAGTGCCTCGCGCGCTGCGCGCACGCCAAGTACGGCGAGATCAAGCGCATCCCGCCGGCCAGGGGCCTGCAGGGCCTGATCGACAACCTCTTCGGGCGCGCCTCAGACGAGGCCATCATCCGCGACGCGACGTACATCTACGCGACGCGCTTCGACTGGGCTGACTCGCGCCCGCTGCCCGGCCAGTCGCTCGCGCTCCATCGGCAGTGGCGCGACTGCTGGCAGAACCTCGAGATCGCCGACCTGCACCACTTCCCGCTCTGGGAGAAGGAGGTGCACGACACGCTGCAGCCCGTTTTCGGCGAGATCCAAAAGATCTTTGCCAACTACTGCAAGTCGATAGGCGGCATCACGGCCGAGGACGCCGTCGAGATGACCATGACAGAGTTCAAGAAGTTGGTCAAAGATGTCCACCTCGAGACGCGAGACTTCAAGTTTGACGTGATGCAGAACTTGTTCAAGAAGGCGAACGCGCTCAACAACAATGCGGCGCACTTCCAGCGCAAGCAGGAGGCGGGCAACTCGGACGTGAAGCAAGGCGTTGGTTCGAAGGTGAGGACGCTCGAGCAGAACTCGAAGCGGCGCTCGATGCGCGCACACGGGCAGCGCGACCAGGAAATGGACAACGAGCTCGTTCTCTACGAGTTCGTCGAGCTGCTTGTGCGCATCGCCTTCTGGCGCGCCAACCCGTACCACGGGCTGCTCAAGCTCGCTACGAAGCTCATCCCGCTGCCCGACTGCCTCTACTCGCTGCTGCACGAGGTCATTCTGCCCAACGCGAAGCGGGACGAGACCTTCGCCTTCAAGGAGCGGCTGCGCCAGGACGCACACCTGCAGGCGGCGCTGCGTCAAGCGGAGCCACGGCTGCGCAGCTGGTTCAACGTGCACACGCAGTCGATGTGGCTGCGTGAGCAGCGGCGCGCGCTGCAGTTCCAGCAGTGGCAGGACCTCATGAAGCGTGGCTGGGGCTCGCGCGGGCCACACTCGGCACAGCCACAGGTGGGCTTCTGCCCAGGCCAACTCGTAGGCACCTGGGAGATTAACCAGGACTCGGAGATCACGGGCGACGAGCGCTGCAGGAACAGGCACAGCTGCGCTCTCTCCTTCCCGACCATCAAGCTCGCGTTCATCGCGTCGCAGTCACTGGACCAGATGACCATCGGCCAGGCGAAGTCAACGGACGAGTTCTGTACTCTCGAGTACTCGGAGTTCGAGGAGTGCCTGGCGCGCTGTGCGCTCGACAAGTACCGATCGGTCAAGGGCATGCGCGATCCCGCGATGATCACCGCCTTCGTGGCCAACCTGCTCGGCGAGGAGAACACCGAAGAGTCGATGAACACGGCGACGCTCATCCGGTACCCACGCTTCGAATGGCGTCGTGAGGCGCAGCCGCTCGAGGGGCAGCCGCTGCGCGAGTTCAAGCGTTGGCTCGGCGTGTGGCAGCGGCTCGAGCTGAATGATCTCTTCTACTTCCCGATTTGGGAGAAGGAGGTGCACGACTGCCTGCAGCGCCACTTCCATGCGCTCTCGCTCATCTTCCTCGCGTACGCACGCTCGGCCCTCGGCTCGGACTCGGCCGAGGACGCGACGGAGATGGAGATGGCCGAGTTCTACGACTTCGTGCAAGAGTGCCGCCTCGAGACCAAGCTGATCAACTTCGACATGATGACGAACCAGTTCATCAAGGTGAACGCGGTCAACTCGGCTGCCGCGCGCGAGCAGCACCATGATATCCGTCGCTCCGCGGGCACCAAAATGGATGGCAAGGCCGCCGAGCTCGAGCGCGTCAAGGGCAACAATGACGGCACCGAGGCAGTCAAGGATCAGGAGCTCGTGCTGTACGAGTTCGTCGGGCTGCTCGTGCGCATCGCCTTCCAGCGCGCCAACCCGACCTTTGGCAACTTTGGCAACAAGAAGCCCGTGGTGCACCTGCCCGGCTGCCTCGAGCACATGCTCGTCGATGAGGTGCTGCCGCGCGCGCGCCAGGACTCGTCGGTGGTCTTCCGGCAGACCGTGATGCAAGAGCTCTCGGTCCTCAAGGTCTTGGAGCAGTACGGCGAGAAGCTGCGCGTGTGGTACAACAATGCCACGAGCAACGACACCGCGTACTTTGACCGCTCGGAGCAGATGGGGATGGAGCAGTGGTTACGGATCTGCGACCAGATGGACCTCGTCGGCATCTGGCGCTGCTACCGCGAGTCGGACATCACGGGCGACCCCGCGACGAAGACCGAATACCAGTGGAGCCTCTCGATGCTCCAGGTGAAGCTCAACTTTGCCGACTCGCAGGATAAGCTCGGAGAGCTCGGCGCTGCCAAGGCGTCCGCGGGCGAGAGCATCACTACGCTCTCGTTCCAGGAGTGGCTCGAGAACCTCGCGCGCTGCGGCGTCGACAAGTACCGCGCCGTCAAGGACATCGGGCCCGCGCAGGCGGTGGCGGGCTTCATCCAGAATGTGCTCAACGAGGCCTCGCCCGATCAGGTGGTGCTCGCCGCGACGCGCATCAGTGCCAAGCCATACGACGCCCAGCGGCTCGCGCGCAAGCTGAGCACCGACACGGACGCGGACCTCGCCAAGTGGCTCGACTGTTGGTCGCGCATCGAGCTCATGGACATGCACTTGTGGCCGACGTGGGACAAGGAGGTGCACGACATCCTGCACCCCCTCTTCAAGGAGCTGCAGCTCATCTTCCTCGCGTACACGCGCTCCATCTCGGAGGACAGTGCCGAGGACGCGATGGAGATGTCGTTGGATGAGTTCCACGACTTCGTCGTCGACGTCGGCCTCGAGACGAAGAAGTATAAGTTCGAGGTGATGCAGAACCAGTTTGTCAAGGCGAACGCAACCAACGTTGCGCAGGTGCGCCAGCAGCGCGTCGAGAGCCGACGCGACGCCCAAGCCAAGGGATTCGATCGCGAGGTGAAGTCCCTCGAGAAGACGGCGTATAATACGGACAGGGCTGGTAAGGTCAAGCAGGGCACCGATGGGCAGGAGGTCAAGAAGGACGCGGAGCTCGTGCTCTACGAGTGGCTCAACATGCTCGTGCGCATCGCCTTCTGGCGCGCCAACCCGGACTTTGGGCTCTGGGTCGACAAGGACGGTGATGGCGTCAAGGACCAGGAGGATCACGTGCCCGTGCCGATGGCGCTCAGCGAGATGCTCAACAAACTTGTTCTCCCGCGCGCCAAGCGCGAGAACTCGGCCGCCTTCCGCCAGAAGGAGATGCGTGAGTCGTCCGTGCGGAGCGCACTGCACTCGGTGCGCCCGCGGCTCAAGGTGTGGTACACCGACCTGCAGCAGTCGGCGCTCTCGACCGACAACGACACGAAGCTCGGCTTCGAGGAGTGGGTCAAGGCGATCCGCATGCCCCACGAGCCGACCGCCGAGAGGCCGCGCACGGACCTGTGCGGCGAGTGGGAGGTGGAGCAGATCTCGGAGATCACTGGAGATCCATCGACGCGCGGCACGCAGATCAAGTGCCGGCTCTCGGTGCCCACGTGCAAGGCCGCCTTCATGGACTCGCAGAAGGTCGAGCAGCTCGGCGTCGGCCAGGCAGCCGCGAACTCGGCGCAGACCGTGCTGAGCTTCGACGAGTTCATCGAGTGCATCGCGCGCTGTGCCATCGCCAAGTACTTTGCCGTCAAGCAGATGGACAATGGGCAGAAGATCCTCGCGTTCGTGCGCAACCTGGTAGGCGAGGCGTCCGAGGAGACGTGCATGCTCGAATGCACCGCGATCAAGGCGGTCCGTTATGATCTCGCCAAGTCGAAACCGCTGCCTGGGGAGTCGGCGGCAGAGCATGCGGCGTTTGTCGAGGCCTTCAGGAAGTGCCGGCTCGACGGCGTCTACGGCTGGCCCCTGTGGGAAGAAGAGGTGCACAAGTCGCTGCATCTCGTCTTCGCCGAGCTCTCCTCCATCTTCCGCGCGTACTCCAAGTCGCTCGGGGAGGCGAAGGACTCGGCCACCGCGCGCACCATGTCGCTCGAGGAGTTCCACGACTTTGTGGTCGACGTGGGACTCGAGACCGACAACGGTGCGCCGTTCAACTTCGAGCTGATGAAGCCGCTCTTCCTCGAGGCGAACAAGAGCGGCAAGGGGATGGCGGGCCCCGAGGCGGACGCGGAGCTCGAGATGCATGAGTTCATGAGCGTGCTCGTGCGCGTGTGCTTCTGGCGCCTCAACCCCGAGTACGGCGAGGTGACCATGGAGCACCAATCGGAGCTGCTGCCCGTGCCGCAGTGCCTGCGCCAGGCGTTCGACGAGCACATCCTCCCGCTCGCGCGCCGCGACGACGCGGAGCAGTTCCGGCTCGAGGTGATGACGGATCCCGGCGTGCGCCAAGCACTGTACGAGTTCCGCCCTCGGCTGCAGCGCTGGTTCGCCGAGTTTGCGACCGCCGACGGCGATACGGGCGACGGTGAGGCCCGAGTGTCGATGGGCAGCTGGATCAAGGCGCTCGAGTCGCTGCAAGGCATTGGCACGTTCGTGTGCGAGCGCACCTCGGACATGGTGGGCGATGAGCGTGCGGGCGACATGCTGCGCTGCCGGCTATCATTGCCGCAGGCCCGGGGCAACTTTGTCATGTCGCAGCGCGAGACGGGCGATAAGGGGCAGGACACGACGCTCGACTTTGACGAGCTGCTCGAGTGCATCGCGCGCTGCGGCGTGGACAAGTACAGAGGCATCGTGCAGATGAAGCTGGGCGCCAAGGTGCGCGCAATGGTAGGCAACCTACTGGGTGATGTGACCGAGGAGGTGGCCATGGAGAAGGCGACGCACGTCTCGGTGCCGCGCTTTGATCTACATGCTGAGCCCAAGCCGCCGGGCCTGGCCGATGAGCAGCACGCCGAGTGGAAGCACATGTGGTCGCAGATGTCGCTGAGCGACTTGCACGGCTTCCCGCTGTGGGAGAGAGAGGTCTACCAAATGCTCCAATCCAATTTAGGATCTCTCAAGTCCATCTTCGCCGCGTACGCCGCCTCGTCGCCGGAGGGAGATTCGTCCTCGATGGACTTCGAGGAGTTGCACGACTTCGTCATCGAGACGTCGCTGCCCATCGAAGGGTACGGCTGGTTGGCCATGAAGCGCCAGTACCTCGAAGCCAACCTGCGCTCGAACGACGAGGTGCTCGAGCTGCACGAGTTCCTCGTCTTCCTCGTGCGCGTCTCCTTTTACCGCGCGAACCCTCGCTACGGGCTGCGCATCGGCGCCGCAGCTGGCGCCAAGAATGACGGCATCGGCGGCAACTTGGCGCTCTCGGCGAGCCACGCGGCCCTCAAGGGGCAGGGCCAGCGCGGGGGCCAGCGCAACCCAGCGCTGGGTCCCGTGCTGGGCCGCGAGACAGCGCGGCGCGGCAGCACGGGAGCGCAGCGCGAGCAGGATGCGAGCGCCATCGAAATGCCGCTGCCTGGCTGCCTCTTCGACATGCTCAACGGCTGCGTCATGCCGCACGCGCGGCGCGACGGCGACGTGCAGTACTTCACGGAGACGATCCTTCCCTCGAAGGATGTGCGTGAGGCGCTCCGGGAGAATGCTCACGATCTCGCCAATTGGTATGAGCTCGTCTCCCAGGGCATGGATCACCTCAACCTCAACCAGTGGATCCGCGCTCTCGACGGCGCCCAGATGATCACGGACCTGTGCATCAAGAACTACGTCGTGCGCACCTCGCAGCCGTCGGCGCGCGCCGCGTTCATAGCCTCCGCCAAGAACCCCCAAAACGGCCTCACGCCCCACGAGCTGCCGCCGTGCGTGGCGCGCCTCGCGTGCGACAAGTACCGCGCCGTCGATGCCCTCTCGCACGGAGGCAAGGTGCGTGCGTTCATCAAGAACCTTTTTGGCGTCGCCGACGAGCAGGAGGTGCTCACGGCGGTGCCCGAGGCGCCGCCCATCAAGGGGCGCTCCTCGATGAAGGCGCTCGAGACGGCGCCGACCGAGGGGGCGTACCCAGCCCGCAAGGTCGGCGGAGCACCGACCACGCCGCCGGCCGGCGCCGCTGGCGAAGGCCCTACCGGGGCAGCTTGGAGCCATCTCGGAGCCGCCGGTGGCGCAGCCCCATCGTGGAGCCACCAGTTCAGTCACGAATTCCCCGACTTGGAGTCGGCACAGGCGGCCGCGGCTGCGGTGCTCGATGCCGAGGCGCTACTCGACGTCCTCGACCAGTCGGGCACGGGCATCATCATGATTGCCGAGCTCATTGAGGCCCTGTGTGAACACCATCCGGTGATGGCCGAGGCGCTGCAATCGACCGCGGGTACTATTCTCTTCAATTCTCTTAACAAGCGCGGCGATGACTCGATCACGCGTGCCGAGGTGCACGAGGCGTTTGCCCAGGCCATCCTCAAGCATCCCCCGCTGCAAGACGTTGTCAGCAAAGTGGGAAGGTAGTAGAGGCAGCAGTTGCCGTACTGCATGGTGCATGGACTCTTGGTACATTTGTTCTCAGGACGTGATCGTGTGCGTGCACCGCCCGTGCACCCCCGAACGGGAATCAGATGAATGCGGCGTGGGCGTGTGACGTCCGCGGTGAACGGTGCGACGCTGCGACCGCGGTGTCGCAACGTGCATGTAAGCGGAGATGAAAGCGATACGGAGGGACATGCTCGACCCTCCGGACACCCCGCCGTGCCGCGCTCACACAGTCCGGACAATGTAGTCGCGCGCCCGCATGAGTTCACACAAAGTTTACACGCACCGCTGTAGACATTTCCGCAGATGTACGCACGCTCTCCGCTCAGCCAAAGATGGACCAGCCCTTCTTCTTTTCTTGCTCGACCTCATTCAGCAGCTGCTTCTGCATGCGCGTCATGCGTTCCTTCTCCTTCTCGATCTCCTTTTGGCGTGCAGAGTTGTTCTGCTTGGCTTTCTGGTCCTTGCTCTCGAAGACGAACGAGATAGTCATGCCCTGACGCACGGCGATCGATTTCTCGAGACGCATTTTGCCAATTCGGCGCGCAGACCACATCTCGTCGCCGAAGGTCGCTGAAACCATCGTGACCTCGTCACCCTCCTTAATCTTGCCCTCCTTCTTCAGCTTCGCCGCCTCGGTACCCTCGACAATCTTGTCGATGTAGACCGCTTTGCCAAAGTCCTCCGTGAACTTGAGGCCCAGCTGGATGCCCTGCGTCGCTGCGTTGGGCTTGCGGAAGGTGACCTTCCTGTCGCCGGGGCGTGCATCACGCAGGCTGAGCTCCTCACGCTGCTTACGGCTCTCGTCGTTGTTTCCGAACAGGTTGATCATCGAGACATCGGTGGTGCGCGCAACGTGCGTACGTGTGGGCTGGATGAGCACGGCCGGCCGGAAGCCGGCCGAGGCCGCTGCGGAGCAAAGCAGGACGAGTGATCGAAGCATAGTATTTCGTTGTGCCACCAAGGCGTGAGATTGCGCAGGATATGCGAAGTTCACTCGAAGTTTGCCGTCCGGAGTCTTACGATACTGCCTTTCGTATCGAAAAACAACCCTCCCTCGACCTCACTGGGAGTTGTTTGCACTGGTGGCATCTAGGCTGACATCTAGGCTCGCGAAGCGCGTCAGCACATCACAGCTCGTTCGTGTTTGCTGATGCTGTTTCCAGATTTCACGATTCACCCGAACGCCGAAGCCGGTGACGCGGGAATCACCGGGATCCGGGTATTGCGTATCGTATTCCGGTATCGTGCGCGGGTATTTTGCTTCAGCCGGACTCAACAATGAATACATTACACTGTGTACTTAACACTTCCACGCGCATTGGCAACGCAGATTGCGCCCAGGGCCAGGCTCTGGCCACCAGAAATTACTCCGCGCGCTTCTGATCACTGATGCTGCTGCATCAAAAGCGTTGCTGTCGTTGCGAGTGCTGCACACTCAGAGGATCTTCACATCTACAGCCTGTATGTGAGCGCAAGACAACGGGTGGATATCCTTGGGTGGTTGAAGTACGGCGCCGCGTCGCGCAGCTGGTTCGCGGCCGCGGTGAGCAGCTTCTCCTTCTTGAGGTACTGCGCCCACCAGTCGAGCCGCAGCGCGTGAGCGCGAGGACATGCTCACCTCGAAATTCCCTATAAATTTCCCGGAGCGCCTCAAACTCTTCGCCCCTCTCTTCAGCCCCTCTTTTCACCTGCTCCTGTAGAAGACATGCAAAGAGGTTCCTTGAAACCAAGCATAGTCTTGCGCAACAGACCGAAGATGACTCGTTTCTCTTGCATCGAAAGTAAAGCCCCGCTCTGTTATGCGCCTGATGACATACGTCGAGCCGCGCTTGTTTACATGAGCAAGTCCGTCGCCTTCTGACCACGATAGCACCAGCCCGCGTTTGCTGCTGTTCAAAACATGAGTCAGAAAGATATCCTCGAAGGGGATAGGAATGTGTTCTGCAACCTCCAAACATAGAACCCAGTCGGCGCGCGGAAGCATCAGCGTTGGTGAAGTCAAATCTGCATGCTGTACCAGACCTCGAGTACGCTCGGCTACCCCTGGCGCTCCGTCAAAGGCCCACACGTTCGCCTGGTCCTCTGGCATGCCTCGGTCGTCGCGTAGCCAAGCAGAGTAGCACCCGAGGCCAGCACCAAGCTCAACAACCGATGCATTGCCAAACAAGGCTGACAAAGCAATGGCCAGTGTCAATTCAATATTGTAGTGATAGCCTGCGCCTAATTGCCATGCCCCCGTTCGCGTTGGATGCGCATGGGCAGCTCCAGGCGCCGAGGGATCAGCCGAATCCGAGGTATTGCACGGAACAGGGACGCGCCCACGAATGCATGCCGGAAGGCGGTGCTGATAAGGATGGCAGAACGGCCAGCCTGCTCGTTCTCTCCACTTATGGCAACCTGACCCTTCGCGTGTGATGCACACTGGCCGCCATGCATGGCCGACTTGAGTGGATGAAGCGTGAGTGCTGGGCTCCGGCCTGTGTCGCAGGGTCAGAGCTTGTTCTCTCCAGAATTCGAGGACGTCCAACGCCCTGATCATGTCGTGCTCCACGGCTTTGAGTTCCTCCTGGATCACCTTCTCGCTGGGAGACGCACTGACTGGCAGGGAGTGCAAAGAGCAAGAAAGAAGTAACACGACACCGCCCATGTCACGTTTTTTGTCTGGCTTTTCGTTTCTTCTCTCAGTGCTTCTCGAGTGCGGCAGCTGCGCGGCTACAGTTCTACAGCGCGGCTACCGGTAAAAAGACACCGGGGCTACCGGTAAAAAGACACCGGGGAGCCGGCTACCGGTAACTCCCTCTTGTGCCTTGATAAGGGACATAATTATGCGCCTGGTTTTTTGTTGAATCGGTCAAGAAATCACCTTTACGCTTTAGAGAAACGAAGCGACGGCAAACGGCAAGCCTACCGGTACACATGTAACGGGGGGTTCGAGTTCCGGAGTTCGAGAAGCAGTTGTCGGCACCGTGAGTGAGTTCCACATGCACGTATTCCGAGTGCAAGGGCCCGCAGTCCGGGGATCTAACCCCTTCCCCCTCTCCCCTTCCGGTGTTCCGTGTGTGTCCCCGTCCTCGACTTTCTTGCCTCTCAATCGTGCCCCTCTTCGAAGCCACGCGCGAGCACAACATCGACACGTACCCATTAGTGGCGGTTCTTATTGCCATGGCAGCGCCTCTGTCGGTCGGCTCGAGCATAACTGTAGACGGCCGTGACGGAGTGCTTCAAATGGAGGTGTGTCCCAAGCTCACACGCCGTCATCTGTCTGCCATTGAGCCTGCGCGCCCTGCTGCGCCCTGCTGCGCCCCTTCCGCTGACCCTGTGCCGGCTGAAAGCGTGAAGTGTGTGTTTGGCCGCGTGCTCGTGCCGCAGACTTCGACGCAGCTGCTCATCCGGCTCGACGGTAAAGAGCAATGGATCCCTCGCAATTCGCCGCGGCTGAGCAACGTGCCGCTATTCGTCGCGGTTGCGCCGTCACGGCCGGTCGACACTTCGCAACAGGAATATGAGGAAGATGAGTGTTTCGTGTGCGGCAACAGAGGCAAGCTAACCTGCTGTGACGTATGCCCGCGCGTGTACCACCTTCGCTGCCTGCCAGCCGCCGACAGTGCGCGCCTCCGAAGCCCTGGCGCCATGGACGAGGATTGGTGGTGCCCTCGCTGCCGGCGGCTTGCACAGCTCGCCTTTTGCATGACTCGCGAGCTCTCGCATCCGGCCGTCGGCGCGCCGGAGGCTTCCGTGCAGGAGGTCGCCGAGCGGCTGCACGCCTTCATGTCCGACCCGCAGCACGAGCAGCAGTGGGAATCGTTGCGCGAGGCCGGCCAGGCACTGATGAGCTCCATGCCGTACACGCTGCCGTGGATGCTCGGCGACGATGCCACAGTGGCGGCGAGCGTCGCTGCGGAGCAGGAGGAGATCATAGCTACCCAGGAGGCGATGATCCCGCTGCACGAGCGCGTCGCACCCGAGTGGTTCGCCAACCACTTTGCCGAGGGCGGCGCCGGTGTGCGGTATGATAAGCCGGCGGCGGCGCCCCGGGAAGACGAGATTGCGAATGAGATTGCGAGTCCTCGGGGCGCGTCGACCGCCCGTGACGACGGCACGGAGCCAGGCCTGAGCGGCTTCGCGGGCAGCGAACACAGCTCCTTCGCGCCGGTTTTCCTCGCGACTAGTGGCGCCGCCGGCGCAGTCACCAGCCCGCCGTCGGCGTCGCCTGGTGCGCCGTTGTTCCCGAGCGGATTCCAATACCGGCCGAGCTCCGCGCAATCTCAAGGCTTGTGCGCGTCTCCGGTGGCGCCGACCGAAGGCTCAAAGGCTGTCGCCGCCCCGGGCGCAGGCGCAGGTGGGGAGGACGCAGGCGGGCCGATTCGAACCTCTCGCTATCGCGGGGTGAGCCGCCGCTATGGCAAGTGGAAGGCACGCATCAAGCAAAACGGATCCGATCTCGTCATCGGAGATTTCGACGATGAGCTTGAGGCTGCGTACGCGTACGACGCCAAGGCGAGGCAACTGCTCGGAGATAAGGCTATGCTCAACTTCCCAGTGCCGCGGTAGAGGAGTCGTGTGGCAGTCGCCGACGCGGGGTACTTCACGATAGAATACTGGCTAGTGGGACCGAGAGTGTGCCGTTACCGATCCCCAGGGCTCCTTTTTACTTTTTCGGAAGAGTTTGTCATAGAGGTGAATTTATAACACAACAGCAAACAGGCGAGCAGACGCCCGAGTGCCGAGAGTTACTTTTTTACCGTTATAGTCTCTTTTTGCCGAGATGAGACGACAGACGTCTCATGACACATGCTGACGCTGAGGCACGGCAAACCGTGCGAGGCACACTTGCGGTGCTTCGCCGCGCACTT